>JAAMXY010000328.1:0-11341 GCA_019677205.1 Pinguiococcus pyrenoidosus | reverse complement strand
GGATGGCTGCACATCTGCCTCCGTGGGATTGGTCGAGGGCGGCGGAGATGGATTTGAAGCAGCGACGAGAAACGCCACATGATTCGTCCAGCTGGAAAGTTCTCTTCTGATTCTTTTCAAGTTGAGGGAAAATCAGCACTTGCAAGGATGGCGATCGAACAGACCCTCAGACGCGCATTACGTTCAGGTGTAGTTTCGACGGCCACAGGCCAATCAGCATATTTCTTAATTCTAAGCCGCTTGCTGACCCGTCCGACAGGGCAAGTTCGGGCGGAAACCCAGCTTTCCGGCTGGTGAGATTTTGCCGCCGCCGAAGGGCTTGAAATTGCTCCGAGAAAAGGCGCCTCATTCGGAGCGAAAGTGCGCAGGATGCCTAGCAAGCAGGTGCCTCGGGCCGTCGTGGCGCTGGGGATTGTCTCCAGAGCCCTGGCGTCCTTGTCCGCAGAGACCATGAACGAGCAGGTGGGAGGCGCTTGAAGTGGGGGAGGGCTGCGTTTTCTTTCAGGCGCCGCTCTCTTGGTGGAGCGCTGCGATTCGTCTCTTTTTGTTGTTGGGCAAGCTGCGCTGTGAGGCTGGGATGGGAATGGAGCGTCAAGTTTTGCGGTTTGAAGACCTGGTCGACGAAGATTTCCGGAATTTCCCCCTCTGACGGTCCCTTTGCGGTGCTTTTGGCGAAGGTTCGCGCCGCGGCGTATGCGGTGCGCGGCCCCATCGTGCAGAGAGCTGCGCTCATCGAGGAGCAGCTGAAGAAGGGCGAGAAGCTGCCCTTCAGCAAGACCGTCGCGTGCAACATCGGCAATCCACAGGCGTTGATGCAGAAGCCGCTGAGCTTCCATCGTCAAGTGATCAGCCTCATCCTGTTCCCGGAGGCGTTGGACGATCCAGAGCAAAGGATGCGAATACCAGCGGACGTGGTGGAACGCGCTGAGAGGTACGGCGCTCCTTCGGGGCCAAGGGAGGGCTCTCTTTTGGATGGACGAGCCTGGCCTGGCCTTCAAATCCTCACCTTCTGCTCGCGCAGGTATCGCTCCTCGATGCCAAATGTTGGTGCATACACAGCAAGCCAGGGCTTGCCAATTGTGCGGCAAGAGGTATGCTGCTTGCCTCTCGAAAGTGGAGGGCAAGCAGGGGGAGATATCCGGCACAGCGTGCGCGACGCTCACCCGGAACTTGCCTCTTGCGGGGTTGGTCTTGCTGCATAGGTGGTGGACTTCATCTCCCGGAGGGATGGCACGCCAGCGGGCAATCCGGACAACATCTTTCTCACCAATGGCGCCAGCGACGGAGTTCGCATGATCTACCAGTGCTGCATCCGTGCTCCCCGGGATGGCGTCCGCGATGGCGTCCTGGTGCCCATTCCCCAGTATCCCTTGTACTCGGCTCTGACCACGCTCTACACCGGCGAGCTGGTGCCCTACTTCCTGAACGAGGCATCTGGATGGACGGTCACGGCCGACGACCTGCGCGAGCAGCTCAAGGAGGCTCGGAAGGACGGGGTGGACGTGCGGGCGCTCGTGGTCATCAACCCCGGCAACCCAACCGGCAACACCCTTCCGCTACCGATCATGCGCGAAATTGTCGACCTCTGCGCGAAGGAGGGCCTGGTGCTTCTCGCCGACGAGGTGTACCAGAGCAACATCTGGGACGACAGCCTCCCGTTCCACAGCTTCCGGAGCGTGGCGATAGAAATGGGCCACACGGAGGACTTCAACCCCACCGGAAAGGGGCTGCAACTGGTGAGCTTCCACAGCTGCAGCAAGGGCTTCTACGGCGAGTGCGGCCTGCGAGGGGGATACTTTGAGATCTTCGGCATCGACCCGGAGGTCCGCGCGCAGATCTCGAAGCTGTCGAGCATCAGCCTCTGCAGCAACACCCTCGGCCAGCTGGCCACCGGGCTGCTCGTGCGGCCGCCGCAGGAGGGCGAGCCCTCCTACGCGAAGTACGTCTCCGAGAGGGACGCCATTCTAGAGAGCATGAAGCGAAGAGCAGAGCTGCTGAGCGAGTCCTTCAACAAGATCCCCGGCATGTCGTGCCAACCCATCGCCGGCGCGCTTTACGCCTTCCCGAGCATCGAGCTGCCGAAGGCCTTCGTCGAGGAGGCGGAGGAGCAAGGCAAGGCGCCCGATGCCATGTACTGCATGCGCCTGCTGGAGGACACGGGCATCGTCTGTGTCCCGGGCAGCGGCTTCGGGCAGGTGGACGGGACGCACCACTTCCGCACGACGATTTTGCCGCCGGAGGAGGAGATGCCGGGGGTTGTCGCGAGCATCACGCAGTTTCACGCCGGGATCTGGGAAAGGTATGGCGAGGCGTAAGGGAGCTCCGTTGAGAAGTGAAGGACAAGAAGAAAACAGGTCTGCAGATCAAGATGAAGAGGATGGCTCCAATCCAAGTGGACGGCACCAATCCAAGTGACGAAACTGCGGGGTGTAGCGGGGCGATCTGCGATAGCGTGGTTGACGTGCGCGCGAGCATTGGACGACGGTGATCCGGAACGGGGTCAGGACTGGATGATTCGATTTTGCTGCCGCGCGAGGCCTCTCTCGTCTCGATCTAGCTGCCACTGATCGGGGTTTCCGACCCAACGCCGGCACGGTTGAACACCTGTGATTTCGCGAGCTGCGTGACTTGGTTGAGCAGGCTTTCCACAGCCGGCTCGGACGCTGGGGCGGGAGCCACGTTGCTCTCGGTCTTCCGATCACGGCCCCGCCGCCTTGACGTCATCTGCGCCGCAGATATCTGCTGCATCGCTGCAAGCCCTCTCGAAGCGTTCCAGAGCGTGTCGTCCACCGCTCGAATCTGCTCCCGCGCGCGCTCGCGGCTCTCTGCGTCGCTGCCCGGCGTGGTCGTCAGGTTGCTCATCCAAAGGAAGTTCCGGCTCAAGGTCCCCAAGACGGCGGCCGCCGTGCTGCTCATGAAGTACTCCAACTCGAGCATGTAGTACCGGTTCCAACAGCTGCCCCACCGCTCCACCCGCGCGGAATCGTTGGTGACGATCTTGAAATCCGGGGTCTCGTCCTTCGGCGCTGAGTACTCCGGGGGATACACGCGGAAGGCGCCAAACTCGGGCCTCCCCTTTGCGATGGAGCGGAGCGGATCCACCACGATTGCCAGCCACGGATTGCCGTTGCGATCTTCCAGGCGCTGCCAGGCCAGCTGCGTCGACACGTCCATCGCGGACATGAAGCAGTGGCTGTGCTTCTCCACTTCGAACGGATGCGAGTGATACCAGCCCATGAACCTCTCCTTGCGCGTGAGCTCCAAGTCCTCGCCTGCGCAGTCCGTTTCAATGTTAAACGGCGGGTTACACAACGAGCCCGGCTTTGAACGCAATCGACGACGTTTGAGGGACTCTCACCTAGCTGAATCATGTAGTTCATCACTTCCGCGTCATCCGCCAGCACCCGCGTCTCCGCGCCTTCGATCGGCAGTGGGAAGACGTCGGTCACCACCAGGCGGCCGGGAGCGGTCGGGTCCGGACGCCCGATCATCAAGCCCATGATCTCGACGGGCACTCCGCCCGTCTTGATGCCCCTCTCCACGCCGGACATGGCGTGCATGAGCATCTTCATGGCGGCGCCGGGAGCGACCACAACTTTCCTGAAGAATTTCTGATCATTCATCCACGGCTTGGCGTTGCGAAATGCTTCCAACGTCGCTTCGTCGGCGGCGTACAACGCGTCTTCGGCCGGACTGTCGGATTCTGCGAGGCGGACGAGAACCGAGGAAGGGAAAGGTGAGGACTGGCCGGTATCTGCACACGCATCGTGCGCCGCACCTTTCGCAGCAGCACTCATAGTCAAAAGGGATATCGATGGGCGCGCACCGCAGAGAGAAGGGCCGCATGCGCCTTTGGAGGTTGGCGGGAAGCCAGGCAGGCCTTTTTCGTTGCTTAACTGTTAGGACTGTTGCCGAAGCCGAGCTTCACACACATTGCTTATTGGCACATATGGTGGGCAACCGAGGTTTTGGAGGAGCCTACTGTAGGAAACTTGGGAAAACAAAGAGCAAACAGTGGCATGCAAAGATCCTGCGGAGTTCCAACGGTGCGTTTCGTCTGAGAAACGGCTCCAATTTGCTTCCAGACTGGAAAAAGGGCTCTTTCCCTGCGAATTTGGCCGCTTTCTCTCCTGCTCAGCAAACTAGTCCGACACTGTGAGCTTCCGCGCGCACCGCTTCAGCAGTGAAATAGCGCCGAAGCGAAGGGAGGGTCTAGCGTCGACTTCCTTAGCGGAGTTCCACAAGAGCGAGAGGATACCGTTGCCCATCGATTCTCCGGGAGCTGCCGATTTCCATTCTCGCTCCCTGTGCCTCTACTCAGCATGTTGGAGGACATCTTCGGACCGCAGCGGAGCGAGCAGATTCTGGAAGAGCTGCGAGAGGGTCTGTCTCAGCTTCGCGCTCTGGGCCTCCGGTGAGAGTTCTGGAAGAGGAGGATGATGCTTTGCGCGGAAGTGCTCTTGCGTGTTTGTAGGTTTGTGCATCCTGCTCATTTTGCCGTTCTGCGCTCGTCGTTGTCGTCATCGACAGCTCTCCAATTTCCTGGGGAGAGTTCTTGCAGGACCTTGAGATGCCTCAGAATGTGAACATGCATTCGCTGCAGCAGCGGGTGACCGCGAACTTCTTGTACTTCCGGGGGAATTACACGGTCGTGGTAAGGAAGTGCGCCTTAGCGAAACCCTTTCTTCTTCGGACGAGATGCAAGACCGGTGACACCCCGCATCTTGCCATACAGTCGGCCGTCACGATTGGGCTCTTTGTGCTCTTCTCCCCGGTGACGATTTTCGTCCTCGTGTGCGCATTCTTGGGCATGGTCGCGTTGCAAGTCACGAGGTCGCAGGCGTTCATTGTGCAGGGGCACAACGTCGACTTCCGGTCGCGGACGATCCTCCTCGGCGTCTTGACCTTGCTCCTGGCCATTGTGACGGGAGCGCTTGGGACGGTGCTGATCGGGTCTTCAATCGCTTCGACCCTCAGTATGGCGCACATGGTTTGCAAGTCGCCCAGCCCGCAAGCCAGGTGATGATGCAATGTGAACACGCTCTGCAGAGAGACGATCGCACAGTTTCTGAGCTCAAGCAATCTCCTCGATGGTCCCCTAGGCTGTATGCTCATGCGGAGGAGAGGAAGTTCCAGGAGGCAGACCTGGAAGGGGGCTCTGCACCGGTGCGGACACACGCTGTCCCTGCAGCTGCCTCTCTCGAAGCTATCTAACCGGATCCATCTGCGGACCTCTAGGATGTACAGCACTTCGGCGGCGAGATGAGGCATCGGCGATCGTCGTCCCCCGTGTCTTGATTCAAGACGCCTCGTCGCGTCCTCACCCTCTCGACGATGGGCCGGCGAGCTATCCTGTAGTCGAACCAGCTCCGTCAGGCTGCCACATCCTCTCGCGACAAGACTTGGTGACGCGTCCTGGGATACAGCCATGAGCGAAGATGAAACGCCGAAACGGCGAGAAGTTGGTGACCACGAGCGACTCACCATCAGTGGGGAACCTCAGGACTGATCCCGGGAACGACGTGCTTCACGCCCTCCGGAACGATACCCATTACTTTGTACTTCTGTCCCATCTGATCGTCGCCTACCAGGCGAATGAACACCTGGTAGAGCTTCTCCTTGTCTTCGTCGCTGAATCCCTCTTGGTTCATGAGCGCCATGGCGCGTTCCCTGATACCCATGGCGCCGAGGAACGCCGCCTGGCTCACGCAACCCACCGCAGCCACCCCGGGAACCTGGAAAGGAAGCGGCGGTCAGGCATCAGAGACCTCTGGAGCCTCCAGACGAAGAGTGCAAACGTGACATCGCTGGTGCTTGCGTACCTCTCCAACCGCTCTTTTCACCGCGCTAAAGTCTACATCGGCGGTCATGTCGCACTGTCCTGGGCTTTTCAGCCACGAAACCTCCCTGTTGTCGGCAAAGCCTCGAAGACTTTCGCGGGGAAGCCCTTCGCCGCCATAATCTATGAGAATTGCGGCTCCGCCGGACTCTGCAATGCGCTTGGCGATGTCCTGCGCGAGTTTCAGCGCGGCAGGACAAACCTCCACCACCAGGCCGGGCCTGAGCTCGGACTCGGGAATGTCCAGGATCGCGGTCAGGCCTTCGGTCGGATGCTCTCCAGCGACAACTCTGAACTGATCTTCGTCCGGCCCAGGCATCCTATCCGCCGGCGCCTCGGGCGCTTCGGACAGCCCGCCCGGTCGCTTTATCACTGACGCGCGAAACTCCACGGCGTCGCCGATGTTCGGCTCCACCAGTCTTTCGCGCCAGCTGTCGTTGACGCGAATCAACTGATGCACGGGAAGGGCGTCCAGCAGTTCGTGGCCAATGAAGTACATCGGGCCCTCAGGCACCCTCAACGGATCCCTATACCACGTAACGCGGATCCCGTTGTCAAGCTCCAGGGCGGCCGGAAGCTCCTTGGACGCCGTCGGATCTGTGCTTGCCTCGGCAGCCGCGCCCCCCTCTCCGCTGCCTTCATTCCGCCCCTCAGCATAGATGACGCGGCCGCCGAACTCCTCCAGCAGCGTCTCACATTGCTTCCGCCGCAGCGTCGGGCTTGCCTCGACCAGGTGCACGCCTCCGCTGCGAACCGCGTCGTGAAACGCGGGCAGCACCTCGGCCGCACGGAGGGCGTCGCGCATCAGCGTGCCCTTTCCGGGCCCCATCTCCACCAGCCGGATTGCCTTGGGGTCGCCCTGCAGCTGCCACAGGCCAATGCACCAGATGCACACGAGCTCGCTGAAGATGCTGGTGAGCTCCGGCGCCGTCACGAAGTCTCCTCCTCGTCCAAGCACCGTTGGCTTGGTGGTGTAGTATCCGTACAGAGGGTGCAAGAGGCAAAAGTTCATGTACTCGGCGATCGTGAGGCTGCTGCCTGTCACCGCAATCATCTCATACAAGTGCTGCGCCAGGGGGTTCATGTACTCTACAGCGCATCCGCGCAGAAACGGTGGTTGACATTATTGGGGCGCAAAGGACACCGGGGCCACAAACCTTGACTACGCAGGCTCCACAGTTGCCCTTCTACATCTCCAACAAGTACCTGGGAACTCAAAGTCCATGAGCGGCGGAGTCGGCTGCAAAAGACCGGAGGCATCAACTCGGATCTCTGAGTCACGGCCTTCGCCTGGCGGTTTCTGCGCCGAGAATGCCCGCGTCCAGCCTCTTGCTGCTCTCCGCGGAACCCGAATGTTCCGAAGAAGCCTGCAAGCCATTGCGCACAAACGCTGCGAAGCGGACTGACGTCCTGCGGCGCAAAGGTGGCCAATTTCTGCAAAAAATAGGCTATATGTAGTTGATCATGATTTAGGAAAAATCATAATAGCGTTCATGAAAAGAGCACCAAAGGTACCCGAGAACTCCCAAGAAACCCGCCAAGCCGCCAAGTTTCGTGGCCCTCTGCTGCGCTGGGCGCCTTTCCTCTTGGCGGACTGCATCTCGCACTTGCCTTCTCGAGCTGAGGCTGAGGTGTGGATGAGCGTTGGTCAATGTCGGCGAACCCGGGAGATCTCCATCAGGGTTCAGCGGGCGGTGAGCTGCCCTGCTTCCGCGCGCTTCCCAAGCTGCGTTGGCTGACGTTGGAGCACTTGCTCACCAGGAGAGGATGTAGAGGAGATGATTGACGCGAATCCCTGTGCGAAAGTCTACTACCAGCTAGAAGACTGCCTTGGAGAGCACGGTACGCGCTTCGAGTGGTGAGCAAGAACGACGAACTTCGCATGTCACAAAATGCCTGGGGCTGCTGCAGACAGGGACTGGACCAAATGCCAAGATCAAGTCCGGGCATTAGCGAAGTGCAATCAAGAGAGCTCCCCGCGAAGATGATCTCATGGAGACCTAGGAGGTGGCTGTGAGCACCGCTAGGCAAGCTCTCTTCACTGAGTGAACCGCCGGATCGAGCATGTGAGAGAGGCCGAGGCCTTGACATTGAGCAGCCAAGCAGAAGCACGTTCTTTTCCCCTTCATTGACGCATGCGAGGGGGCTCTTCCCCCGAGCTCCCATCCCGATCCCGGCAAGACTGCCAGCCGCATCATGCTCATCGCCGGAAAGGTTGGAACCCAAGCAGACTACGGCAACTCCGACGGGAATCATCGGCATGGTACCGGAGGAAAGTGCTCCACTATCTACAAAACGGAGGCATGGAGGCTGGGGACTGTTGCAAGGGCAGCTCTACTCCGTCCGGAGACTGCAGGGAGGCCACAAGAAGAATGGAGGAGCCGTAGCGAATGCCTGTTCCCGTTTGTCAATCTACCACGGCCACGTTCCAACACATGGTCTCAGATTTGCCACCGGTGCAGTACTACTCCTGCGATCGGCCTCTTAGGAAGAGAGCTGGAACATCTTGAATCCGTGCCAGATGCTCCAGATCCATCCCACGAGGAAGGGGGCGGTGATGAGCTGAAGGATGCCGGCAATAAGCGCGTCCGTGCTTGCCTTGTGGGCCTTGTTCACCACACAGGAGATCATGCTCCCAACGCCCGGGAAGAAGATGTTGATGATCGCCAGAATGAAGTGCAAAGGCTTCGGCACCTAGATGGAAAGGTCGTTCCGAAGCTTTGAGCGATCGAAAAGTTCGACCGGATCCGACGGGGGAAACTGGCGGCAACAACGCACCTGCACCACTGCCCGATTGATGAAAATGACGATACCGTCCATGATTCTTTCCTTGCTTGTCCAGGCGGGCGAGCTGCGCAAACGACAGACGAAGCCAAGGATCCGGCGTAGGAAGCGGTCCCCACAAAGCTTTGGAGCTTCCGAAGCCTGATTTTTAAAATAGGAGATGATTTCAGAATAACCTGTGAAGAATGATCAACCTGAAAAGTAGATGAATATAAACATGGTGAAAGATATTGAATTAAAAGTTGTCTCTTAAATGAAATATGGATAGCTCCATAGAAGAAGATACGGCAAAAGTATGATATTTTAATATACTTTAAAAATACCTTGAAGTGCGTGGTCCGTTGGGCCCAGCTTGGGTATCTTGGACGCCGCACAGCGCTTAAGACCCCCTCTGCTGGCACATCCTCCTTCATCCGATGATGCTGATTCGTGGCATGACTCTCCTCGCCTTCGCCAGCCGTGTTGCCGGCTTCGCTCCCCGTGCTGGAGCACGCCTTGGTCGTGCCCCACTGCGCATGATCTCGGTGGGAGATTCGGTGAGTTCTCCCCCGATTTGGAGCTGCGTAGCGCCTCATGGTGGGGCGTAGGGAGAGCCTATGGGCCAAGTTTGGGGCAATCCTTGAGATCGGCGGGAAGCTACGGAAGAGAACAGGCGCCAAGTGGCCACGAGATCGAAGATCCAAAATGACGTTGTGGACAAGTATCTAAGAGATTCGATCTTGTGCAGGTGCCCATGGACGGCGAGTTCATGACTCTTGGATCCGGCGGCCCTGGCCCGCTCAAGTACGATGAGGTTTTCAAGGGCAAGAAGGTGGGGCGCGATGAAATCTGCGACGAAGGAACGGTTGAAATGGATCGCGCCTCAACCGGGTTGTTGCTTCAGGTGGTGGTCGTCGGCGTGCCGGGTGCTCTCACCCCGACCTGCTCGGAGAAGCACGTGCCGGGCTTCTTGAGCAAGCAGGACGAGTTCAAGGCCAAGGGCGTCGACAGCATTGCCGTCCTTTCCGTCAACGACCCGTTCGTGATGGGTGTCTGGAAGGAAAAGCTCGGTGCCGGTACGCTTGCGCGAGCTTCGAGCTTCGGCGTCGCCGGAGACTATTGCTCTTCTCGAGTGTGCTCAGCATCCTTTTGACTTGGTGTGGCGCAGGTGATGACGTTGCCATGCTGGCCGACGGTGGCGCGCAGTTTGTGTCTGCCGCGGACATCGGCTTCGACACCGGCGGCTTCGGAGGAACCCGATGCACCCGCATGAGCATG
Organism: Pinguiococcus pyrenoidosus; assembly: GCA_019677205.1. Taxonomy (NCBI): domain Eukaryota; class Pinguiophyceae; order Pinguiochrysidales; family Pinguiochrysidaceae; genus Pinguiococcus; species Pinguiococcus pyrenoidosus. The sequence goes on along the minus strand of JAAMXY010000328.1, from coordinate 1,461 downwards.
CTCGTGAACGACGGCAAGGTAGACGCCCACCTGGGTCGCTGATGCCGTTCGTCCTTCCTCACGTCTCATCCTTCTTCACGTCTCATCTTATACACGCGCCAACGCATACGTGTGTGTGATATCCATAGGTGGAGCAGGTCTTTATGGAGGAAGGCGGAGGTGAGTTGGGATGGATGGAAAGAACTTGCCACTGCGAGGTGCTGCCCGCGAGACGCTAACCCTGCTGCTTCGTGATCTTGTGCGCTAGGCTACACGGAGTCTGGCGAGGGTTCCAATGCCGATCACATGCTCGCCCAGCTCTAAGAGAAATGAATCAGAGACCACTTTCCGAGCCGAGACGCCCATCGAGCCGATGCGGAGAAATGGAATGCTGGATTGATCGCCTCAGTGATGATCTCCGATGATCTCCGATGCGCCTGTGAGCCGAGATGCCCGTCGAGCCGATGCGGAGAAATGGAATGCTGGATTGATTGCCTCAGTGATGATCTCCGATGCGCCTGTCATACTTCTTTAATACAGTCATATCACAAGAGCCCAAGACAGAGCGAGCGAGCGAGCGCGTGAGAGCGCGGACGCCTTGCACTATGACCTGCCGTGGCTCTCCTCGCAGGCAGCATCCGTGTCACGCACCGTGCGCCTTCCAGTGCTCCACTCCGATGCTCCTCCGCTTACTTCAGCTTCTTCTTGGGGCGCAACTGATTTGTGTGGCCGCACTTCTTCTTTCGGCAGTTCTTCGCGCGCGGGGGAATGCGCGCGTAGCATTTCCGGCAGATCTGCTTCTCACAGTTGAACGTCTTCGCCAGGGCCGCCAAAGCCGGGTCGTACACGCCACCACGCAGCCGCAGCACCAGGTGCAGCGTGGACTCCTTCTGGATGTTGTAGTCCGACAGCGTGCGCCCGTCCTCCAGCTGCTTGCCGGCGAAGATGAGGCGCTGCTGATCGGGCGGAATGCCCTCTTTGTCCTGAATCTTGGTCTTCACATTCTCGATGGTGTCCGACGGCTCCACATCGAGCGTGATGGTCTTGCCCGTCAGGGTCTTCACGAAGATCTGCATCTTCGCTTGCTGCTTCCGGGGGGGGGGAAGGCACAGTCTACAAACCTATGTGGTCTCCCTCCAGCACTGCATTTTACGCGCCAACACATCCCTCCGGTCCCAGTAGCCTTCCGAAATCCGCCACCGGGTGACTTGCTACTATGTTATAGGCATTTTGTATATCGTGTCTCTATTTAAAAGAAAACGTCACTCTGCTGCAGTCGGCCAATCGCGTCCTCCAAGAATATCATGCCAACTACCGGCCATGACGGAAACGATATCACGCCCGAATGAATGTACGAAGAGTTTCAAAGCGTTCGGACATGCGCGGAAGTCGACAAGAGCCGACTTCTCCCGAGTGCCGCAGAGCGCCGAGCAGAGCGGAGCAAAGCGCCTCGTATCCGCCCCTCTCACCGAGTGTCTCGCG
>JAAMXY010000325.1:800-14206 GCA_019677205.1 Pinguiococcus pyrenoidosus | reverse complement strand
TGCGTGCGTCGTCGGAGCGCTGCTCGTGCTGGTGTGCCAGGTGGCGACGGACGCTGATCAGGACTACGTCGGGCTGTCGATGGAGGCCTCCTTCTGGGGATCGCGGACTGGCTTGGCCGTCGGCATCGTCTTGGTGACGGCATGCTACCACACCATGGTCCCGCTGGTGGCGTCGCGCATGGAACCAGGAGAGCGCCACCGGCTACCAGCACTGATGGTCTGGAGCGGTATTGCGCTCTTGGCTCTGTTCCTCTGCTCTGCGGTCACCTTCTTTTGCATCTTTGGCTCCGAGGCGAGGCCGCAGATCATCATGAACCTGCAGGAGCCGTTCCTCACCGGAGGCACTCTGCTGTACACCATCTCCCTCTTCGCAAAGTTCTCGACGGTGCTTGCACCCCTGGTGGAGCTGCTGCAAGCGGTTTTCCAAGACCTCAGGCGAATCGCCAAGATACCTGCCGAAGCCTTTCTGTGCAGGCTGAAGTGCAATCGACGTGCGCAATTCCGAGACGACGAAAGCCGGCCCCAGGAAGTCACGCCACTTCTTGCACGCGACCTGGAAGCGCCGGCTGTGCACTACGACACGGTGGCAAGTGTTGCGAACAACGGAGATGCACATATCGGTCCACCGCTGGCCCCGTTCCCCAAGTGGGATCTGCTCAGCCGCGGCGGCCTGTCAGTGACGGTCTTTCTTATTGCCAAGGCGGCTCCGGACTTCGTCCACATGCTCGCTGTGGCCGGGGGCCTGGTGGCAGCGAACATCGTCGTCCTTATTCCAATGGTTTTGGCGGGCCCGCTGCTGTGGAGAGACATGTCTGCGATGGCCAAAGTACTGTCCATCTTGTCCACCCTGAGCGTTCTTGGACTATGCGTGTACTCGTTCGTCGCGACGCTGCGAGTCGGCGGCGAAGAAGCATAGCATTGCACACCGCGATACGGGCAATCCGAGCCGACAATAAGGCAGGAGCAGCGCCCGTGGGGTTTGTGTAGCATCCGAGGCGAAGAGCGAATGGCGAGCAGCGCGCTGGTTGCCTTGACGACGACGACAGTTTCCAACCCATAACCAAGGATCTTGGACTACGTGATGAATGTGAGCGACGGATAATTCTCAGGCTACTTGGCTTCTGGGCGCTACTCTTGCTTCTCGCGCGCATTCTCTGCTTTCTCTCGCGGCGGCTGCTACTAGTCATGGACGATGTATGTGCTCCTATGATCCACCGAGCTGATGATCTTGCCAGCTTCGCGCCCACGTGTGAACAGCCACGGTATACTCTGGCAGGGAGCTCGCCTCGGCTCTGCTCAGCACGTCGCTCAGGTCCGTCGTCTCCGCCCAGATGTCGACCGTGTTTGGCAGCGGCGACAGGAACGCGTGAGGGAGGATCAGGAGCCCCTCGTTGATCCCCGCCGCCGGATTCTGCGTCATCTCCAGGACCAGCTTGGTCAACATGACTGGTCCGGTGGTGGCAATCGTGCCGGCGGAGCGCTGTGCCTCCATCAAGTTCTGCTTGTCCTTGTCGTCAAGGAACGAGGTCACGTCTTTGATGTTGATTAGTCCTAGCGTTGGGTTTCCAACCAAGGAATGGAGGGAGGAAAGGAGGGAGGAAAGCCGCGAAGACGGAAGTTAGAGCAGCTCGCCAATCGGTTGCAAAGTCTGCTGCGTGTGGCCGCCGCGGAAGGCAAAGAAATAGAAGTTGTGAACAGTGCGCAGACCTTGCAGACGGATTTTGGATATCGCCTTGTACATCAACGGATGTCGGGGTCGCGCGGCGATGAATCCATTGAGGACCTCCGGCACCCCCACGTTTCCCAGCCCAAGAACGACACCGGCACTCTGCACAAGGGTTTGAGACGACGTCTGTTAGAAGCCATGGCCCTTTCCGCCACGATTGCCACGATGCCACTGCACTGACCGGGACCCTCTGCAAGAAGCCGTCCAGCGGCTGCAGCGGGACGAAGTCCACATCCACATAGACGCCGCCGAAGCGGTACAGCAATTCGTATCTCACAATGTCCGAAGCCTGCGCATGTCATCCCACGTCATACGGAGAGGAGGGAAAGCCGTGAATCGGGTTGCATCTTGCATCGGCACCTCCGCGGCATTCGACGCGTTCCGGAAGGCATCGATGTTCTTCAGCGGAGGCCGGAGTGCACAGACCTAGCAGACAAAAACGTTGTTCTCCACGTCAGAAGCCCTTGAGACCCTTGAGTAAAAGTGAAAGAACAGGCCACCACCTCGGTTTCCGTCCATCTGAGCAGCTCCCAAGCTGGATGCAGCTGCTCCCAGCGGGAGACTATGGCGGTGAAGTGGGGGGGCATGGCGTCTCCCAGCCAGATGACGTGTAGAATTGCGGGAATGCTGCTCTGCAGCTCCTGCAGAATCTCGCGAGACATTGAGAGGGAAAAAACCCTCGCTGGGCGGCGAACTCCACTCACCGTGGCTGGTGGAGAGGCTCCATGTCCCTCGAAGAACGCCTCGAACGACGCCTGCGCCACCTGTACCAGAGGGCTCTCTTGGTCAAGGGGCCTGGACTGGTCCAAGAGCCCCTGAAAAGACATGGGCAAGGCGAGGGAAGAGCCCGCGGCCCGAAAAGAGGCGATCGACCCTGTGGCCTTCAAAGCAGATCGGCGTCAAAGAACTTGGAGATTCGATTTTGCGCAGTGTTCATATATCTTGAGATTCGCTCGGAAGCAGAAGACGTCTCAGTAGCTCAGGGGTAGAGCAATTGATTGCAGCTCAATAGGTCATGCGTTCGAATCGCATCTGAGACTGTTCCTTTTTTTTTTCCCGGGCCGCATGCTCCTTCTTCTTTTCATCTTTTGCTCTCCCCATTTCCCCGTTTCCCGATTTCCCCACTTCCGCTTTCAAATTTTATTCCGGTGTTTCTCCGCACTAAAGTCCCGTCGTCGACTGCGTGTACGCTCCATGCTGGTTGGCAGCAGCATTCCTGCCGAACGGCCATACAGCACCCCTTCTAAGGCGCGGCCATAAACCGGTCAACCCAAGTTGAGAATATCCTCCGCAACCTCAACCTGCTTAACGCCGTCTTTGACGCCGCTGTCTCGAGCCTCTCCATCCGTCGCACATCATGTTCCGCACCACTCTCGTCCTCTTGGCTGTGGCCGCCGCAAGTGCCTTCCGCGTGCCGCTCAACATGGGCATGGACCGCAGGTGCGGCGCCTTGCTTGCCGCTTCCCCCCCCCATGTGTGGGATCTTACGTGAAGTGCGTTGCCGTTAGGGCGGTGATCGAGAAGTTCGGCCTCACTCTCGGCGCCGGACTCACCGTGGGCGCCAACGCTGCCTTCGCGGACGGCGCGGTCTCGGATGCCACCCGCGCTCGTGCGCGCGGTCTCAATGGACCGAAGGTGCGACGCTTCTCAGACGTCTCATACGCTGGGGTTTCGCCTCCTTTGGGGCCTTTTTTCCTTTTCTGGTACTTCGTTTGGGAGGCAGAGAGCTCATCATGGGACGTGTGTGTCTAGATCCTGGCCACCAAGGGCGAGCCGGCGGCGATTATTGAGAACCAGACGGCTTTCGTTCTCTACAACGCCGGCGCCATCAAGCGCAAGGACCAGAAGCAGGCTGCGGAGGGCGCGTTCAACGCACTCATCACCGCTGCCAAGAGCGGCGACGCCGCCTCCACCAAGGCTGCCTACTCCGCCTACCTCAAGACCACTGGCCTGGACAAGCCCAGCCCCTTCAAGGATTCCGACTCGTTCCAGGTAGGCCAAGGCGCCCTTCTTGTCCGATGGACGACCGCTCCGGGGCGGCTGCTCAACGTCTCTGACGTCGCCGCCTCCCGTCTCTTGCTGCTTTCCAGGGCTCCTCCTCGGACTTCTCTTGGACCAAGGGAAGCAAGCTGGACTACACCTACGTGCGCTAATTGGATATGCGTCTGCCCGTCCGTAGCAGCGTCAACGCGCTTTAGCGAATTCAGTGGGCAGTTAAGTGTCTTTGGTGAGCGTTTCTGAGGATCTTTGCAACCTCGTGGGCAGGTGTGCGTCTGTCAAAGTACGACAGTCTGGGTTCTTGCAGTGGTTTGAGTGGCTCTCTGGGGTCAGCTGCCCGGCATGCGCCGGCAGGACTGGGGCTGCCGGAGAGCACGAAGCAGGCGCATGGTCATCTGCGAAGGATGATGGCCCGCGGGACGCATGATCCTGAGGAAGATGATTTGTTCCCCATTCTTCTTTTCCTGTACATCCTTCATTCCTACACTGATACAGCGATACAGCGATACAGCGATACAGCGATACAGTGATACTGGGATACTGGGATCAGCGGTCGACCCCCGTTGAGCTCACCTCCCACCGCGGCGTCGCTTGCTCTAGTTCTGTGGAAAACATCTGTCTGAGAAATGCCAAAGGCGCAAGTCTTTCTAGCACCGGCACGACCAACCCAAGGCAACGTTGCATGAGGAGATGCAGCCTGGGGAGGCTGTCCCCTGGCTGCGTCTCCTCATTTCCGCTCCGACGAGGGCGGCGCAAGCATCTGCAGGAGGGAGACGGTGGTGAGATGGGGCCACCCTTGCGAGATCTGTAGCGTCGCCAGGCCTCTTCCCTCGGCCTACCTGGCGACACGATTCATAGATGGCGAGGTGCAGGGCGCTGAAGGGCATGCAGTAGATCATGCGCGGGAGCGAACCGGAGAAGAGAGCCGTCACTCCTCCGGCGGCGTGGATCTGTGCGAAAGCGTCGAGGATGCCGGAGTATCTCACAATTCCTCCCGACGCTTGCGTCATCAGCCTTGTGCAGATGGTCTCTAGCGGGTTCGTCGCCCACGCCGCCACCCCGCCAGCAGCGAAGCCAGCGAGGAGAAGCCCACTCGGATGGATCCCGGCGCTTCCCTCGGTATCCACAAACATACTGAGGAGCGACGGACCACCCTGCGCATCGCACGCGCAGCTCAGCAAGGCTCGCGGGCGCGGGGAGGGTGGCATGGTAGCGTCGCTTTTCTGTCGCACCTGGTGATTTTGGCCATGCGCCCTCAGAAAGGTCTTCGCCGTCTCGTACACGTAAAACTGTATCGCACTGAACAAGCAGTCGCCGACGATGGATACTCTCCACCCAGCTGTTTGGATCGCGTTGAGACAGAGTCCGAAGAGGCTTGCTTGATACCGCCAGAGGCTTCTCACGGCGCTTACCATACAACGCTCCAACTCCATGAGTCCTCACGATGCCCACGGCCGCTTGCAAGGCGTTGCCGTAGTTGATCTTCTCCCTAATGAGCCCCCGCGTCGCACTCTGCGGGTTGATCCCCAGCTGCATTCGATTCTTGATCACCTGCGGCCACAGCATCGACCTGAGCTCCGACCTCCCTTTCCCGCTTGGCCCGCGAATTGCTCTCGCCATACCTCATGGGGAACCGCGACGAGCGAAGCAGCCAGCTCTGCCGCGGCTCCCGCAATCATGTATTCACCTCCGGCGGGAATGCGAGCTCGCTTCCCAGCTGCCACCGAGTGCTGCACCAGCAATCCACCCGCAGAAGGGCATGAGTCCCGGGAGACTTCAGCGGCAAAGCGCATGCGTGGCAGAACGCTACCTCATAGGCGACGAAGTAGGCGGCGCTGCTCACGGGGGCCAACGCCAATGTGACAGACACGCCACGCCAGTAGGCCCCCAGCCCTTCCTGCACCGCGATCCTGCGAGCCGTCCGGACCAACGCTTGGGGGGCGTCCACCACCTTCAGCCGAGTGCTCAACGTGTCCAGCGGGTGCAGCAGGGACTCTGTAAAAGCGCCGGCCACGGCGCCCGAGAGAAGCTGGACTGCCACGGACGCATTCGAGGCGTCCGCCATGGAGAGATGTGAACCTAATAGACAGCAAAATTTCGCATGCTGCGAGAGTCGGCGCCCATGCAAGTGCAGCGGCGGAGAGCCGAAGCGCTGATGGTCGCTGGTCAGCTGACTGGGAGATGGCACCGGAGCGATATTGCGTGTGTGCAGGATCGAAGCAGCTCCAGATCCAAAGTTTTCCCGCCACGCCGGTTTTCGAACTGCGAGGCCATTGTAAAAAGTTACAGAAACGTTTGAACGTGATTCTCTTAATATTGTTTATAATTTTAGATAAACTATTTGAATAGGATGCTGCACTCTGTGATGCACACGGCCTTTTTCAGCCGCCGCGCGCCTGCAGAAGTCACCATGGAAAGTGAAGAGGCGCCCGAGGTTGTCGATACGCCCCAGGAGGCAGAGGTCGAGGCCAAAGCGGAGACTGGCGCCACGCCGACGGACGCACCGGAGTCGACGGAAGCGGACGAGGATCTGCTCTCCAGTGACGACGAGCCCGAGGAGGACGACGAAGAGGACGGGGGCGCCGAAGCCGCCCAGGTAGATTCCCGCTCCACACCGCTGCGGATGTTGTGCCGGACCTGCATCCATAGAAGAGCGCACGTGCGGAATTCGTTGGAAATTCAGGAATGGAATGGACCAGAACGCAGCGGCTTTCCACCGCGGCAGTCCCGTTGCTGCTGGTCGCTCTTGGCTCCCTTTTTTTTGGGAAAGAGTGCCGGCTCTCATCTGTGAAGATCCTCGAGACCTTGACGACCGTTTCTGTAGATGCAGTGGCTGTGGACGAAGCACCGCGTCTAACTCAAAGCTTCTGCAGGCCTGGACCGGCGTCGCGGACGGCTCAGAGGCCACCCAGGACGAGGAAGATGTGCGCAAAGAGCAAGCGGAGCGTCTGGCCAAGCTCCGAGAGACCTTCGCGAAGGAGGGCGAGTCGGAAGTGGAGTCGCAGACGCCGGAATCGGCGCCGGTCGACCAGCAAGAGGAAACCGGGGAACAGCCCAAGACGTTCCAAGCCGACCAAGCTCCGCCCGAGAGCGAAGAGCGCAAGCGCGAGAAGCTGCTGCAGTATCTGATGGCGCAGAGCGAGGTCTTCGCACATTTCCTGGTCGGTCGCGAGGACACCTCGGCGGTAAGAAAGCGTTTGTGTGTGATGCGCGTGATGCTATGGGTGGTGCGGCAGCGAACGAGTCTAACCTCGGGGCGTTTGCGTAGGGGGGCAAGAAGGGCAAGAAGAAAGCCAAGAGCGCTGGGCGCACAAGGATGTCTGAAGCCGCGGAGGACGCGGCGCTCATGGCCAATGCGCTGTCGAAGCAGCGCGTCACCCGCCTGGATCGCCAGCCGAGCATCATCAAGCATGGGAAGATGCGCCCATACCAGCTGGAGGGGCTGAACTGGATGATCCGCCTGCACGACAACGGCGTCAACGGCATCCTGGCGGACGAAATGGGTTTGGGGAAGACGCTGCAGACGATCAGCCTCCTCGCCTACCTGCGCGAAGCGCGGAAGAACACCGGCCCGCACATCGTGATCGTTCCGAAGACCGTGTGCGGCAACTGGATGCGCGAGTTCGCGCGCTGGTGCCCCGAGATCCGGACGCTCAAGCTGCTGGGGAGCAAGGCGGAGCGGAAGCGCATCCTCATCCAGGACATGCGCCCCGGCCAGTTCGATGTGCTCGTCACGAGCTATGAAAGCGTCCTGCGGGAGAAGAGCTCCCTGTGCAAGGTTCCGTGGCGGTTTTTGATCATCGACGAAGCGCATCGCATCAAGAACGAGAACTCCAGCCTCAGCAAGGTGGTCCGCCTCTTCAAGGTCCAGAGCCGGCTCCTGATCACCGGCACGCCGCTACAGAACAATCTCCACGAGCTCTGGGCGCTGCTGAACTTCCTCCTGCCGGAGGTCTTCGACTCGGCCGACGTCTTCGACGAATGGTTCAACCTTTCCGACGAGGGCGGGAAGGAGAACGTGGTCCGCAAGCTGCACACCGTCTTGAAGCCCTTCATGCTGCGGCGGGTGAAGAAGGACGTCGAGAAGGAGCTGCCGCCCAAGACCGAGACGAAGCTGTTCATCGGCATGTCGGCCATGCAGCGCGAGATGTACACGAACATCCTGTCGAAGGAGGCGATCTACTTGAACAGCTTGGGAGGCCCTTCGAAAGTGCAGATGCTGAACATCTTGATGCAGCTGAGGAAGGTCTGCAACCACCCGTATCTCTTTGAAGGTGCGGAGCCCGGACCGCCGTACACCAATGGGCCGCACCTGTGGACGAACTGCGGCAAGATGACGCTGCTGAGCAAGCTCCTGCCCAAGCTGCGCGCTCAGGGCTCCCGGGTGCTCATCTTCTGCCAGATGACGAGGATGCTGGACATCCTGGAAGACGTGATGCAGCTCTTCGGCCATCGATACTGTCGCATCGACGGGAGCACCTCGTCCGAGGACCGCGACCGGCAAATGGACGAGTTCAATGCCCCGGAGTCTCCGTACTTCGCCTTTCTGCTGAGTACGCGAGCCGGCGGCCTTGGGATCAACCTGAATACCGCAGACATTGTCGTGCTGTATGACTCGGACTGGAACCCGCAGATGGATCTGCAAGCCATGGACCGCGCGCACCGCATCGGGCAGACCAAGCCCGTGCGGGTGTTCCGCTTCGTGACCGAGGGCACGGTGGAGGAGAAGATCATTGAGCGCGCGGAGAGGAAGCTCTTCCTCGACGCGGCGGTGATTCAGCAGGGCCGCCTCGCGGACAAGAACTCGCAACTCGCCAAGGACGAGCTGATGACCATGGTGCGCTTCGGCGCCGAGCAGATCATGCAGTCGAAGGAGGGTACGTTGACGGACGAAGACATCGACGCGCTGCTGAAGCATGGCGAAGAGCGCACCAAGGAAGAGCAGGATCGCATCAAGCAGGACATGCAGCACAGCCTGGCCAACTTCAGCCTCGTGACCGAGGAAGGCGACACGTCGCTCTTCGAGTTCGAAGGCGCCGACTACAAGAAGAAGAAGGGCGGAGGCAACTTCATCAACCTGGCGCAGCGAGAGCGCAAGCGGAACTACGACGTCGACGAGTACTTTCGCGACGCGCTGCAGGCTGGCTCCGGGCGCGGCCGGACGGGGGACCGGAAGCGCCGGGGCCTCACGATGCAGGACTTTCAGTTCTACAACCGCGGGCGCTTGGAGCAGATCCAGCAGAAGGAGTTCGCGCTGGCGGACAAGAAGCAGCAGACGGTGCAGATCTTGAAGGAGCTTCGAAAGAAGGAAAGCAAGGAGCGCAGGGCGGTGGCTGCGGGCCAGATTCCGGACGAAGGGACGCGGAAGAAGATCGAAGACCTCGAAATGGAGCTGGAGGAAGGCGACTACGAGCTGAGCGACGAGCTGCGCCAGGAGAAGCAGGAGCTCATCGAGGAGTCCTTTGGGCACTGGACCAAGAAGGACTTCAAAAGCTTCGTCAGCGCCATGGAGCGCCACGGTCGCGAAGACGTCGATCTCATCGTTCGAGAAGTGTCCCTCGAGACGGGTAAGACCGAAGAGGATATCGCTCGGTACTACACCACTTTTTGGACTCGCTACGAGGAGCTTCCGGAGCACCCGAAGATTCTGGAGCGCATCGAGAAAGGCGAGCGTCGCATCGCTCGGCTGAAGGAAATCAAGCACGCCCTGGATGTGAAGGTCGCGCGGCACCCGGACCCTTGGCGGCTGATGTCCATCAACTACAACGGAAACAAGGGCAAGATGTACACGCTGGAGGAGGACGTCTTCCTCATCAACATGATGCACCGCCACGGATACGGCGAATGGGAGCGGATTCGTCTAGAGATACGCCGTGCCTGGCAGTTCCGCTTTGATTGGTACTTCAAGTCGCGCAATGTAAATGAGATCCAACGCCGGTGTGACACCCTCATCCGTGTGATCGAGAAGGAGAATGAAGAATTTGAAGGCTCGGATTCACGCGGGAGAGGCAAGCGTCAATCCGCAGATGGTGGCGCGTCTTCGTCGAGCAGGCCGAGAAAGCGCACACGCTAAGGCTTCTCCCGATGCTTCTTATAGTGCCTTTGGTGGAAGCCGGCGTCCGACAGAAGGAATGAAGCCTCGTTCTTTTGCAGTGCCTTACGTTTTTTTCTGGTGTCATTCGTCGGCCGTTGACGCGAAAAGTGCCATTGACATGTAAGGGTGTAGTCGGTGCAAACCAGTCCGTTGGAAGGGCCCGCGATACATATCCGCACCGATGGCTCTTGGCCAAACGCAGAAGGCCTTCCGTGCGCGTCCTTGCCACTATCAAAGAAGCATGAATCGACATCAGCATCGTGCGGTCGCTCTGTGGACAAGCGTGCTGCTTCTTCTGAGCTTCTTCGTGTGATTGGTCGGCACTGCGCCGTCCAGGCCAGGCAGTCCCAGTACTGGAGCTCCTTCCGTTCCTTCATGCTCCCTGCAAGCAAGCCCGTCTTCGCGAAGCGTCCTATCATGCACTGGCTTTCATCGGGGTCGAACGCGTCTTCCAACACGGGGCGATGAAAGCTTCGGTTCACCCTTGAGCTCCCGCCTCGCGCTTGTTGACCGCCGTGCTCGGCATGGAGGCGAGGTTCCGGCTCTGCGAATCAAGAGAACAGCTGCGTCACCCATGATGCCCCTCTCCATTCTCCGTGGCATCTGGGCATCGAGCGCGACGCGGCACCTTTTGCTGTGTATGCGCCAAGCACCTTCTGCTGAGTATGCGCCAGGCCCATACGGACGGAAAGTGCTGACGAAGTTCTAGAATTCGCCGGTGGAGTCCGGCTCTTCCGGCAAAAGGCCGTCGTCGGGCGGGCTCTGCTGCTCTTGCTCGGCCGTCCCGCTGCTGCCTGACTGCTGCAGGACCGTGCGAGCCTGAGGAGGGGCACGCGTCAAAGCAGTTGTGGCAATGCCGAGAAAATCCTTTCATGCTCCAAACCTTTCCCGTGAAGATGCATTTGTACACCATGTAATGCCGATAGTAGGAATCAAGGACGAAATCGACAACCTTGTGCGCATCGTCTCTGGTAAAGATCCCCGTGCTGCCACACGCAAACAGAAACAAGGAAAGAAAAAACAAGAAACATGTCAGGGCATCGTGCAAGGTAGAGACGGTGAGCACGATACCATGTCTCACCTCTTGGGTGACCGTTCCACGCTATGAAGGAAGAGCAGTGCTTTGAACCTGCAGCACCGCGAATCAGCGCAGCTTTCGGCACGGGTTCACACGGTTGCCAGCACCTTTCAAAGCTGCTGGCACTGTCATTGTAGCCGCTTTGCTCCTGCGTATCCCAGAGAAGCAGCTGGTGCATGATCTCCATAAAGACGCTGAGTTTCCGAAGATTAAACGCTGCGTCGCGGCCAAACGCGTAGTTGTAGAAGTAGAAGTCCTCCTACACCAAGGTTTCCAGACAGAAGATCAGACTTGACTTCCTGTTGCTCGTTGCAGCATGTGCCTCCTTGCAATTCACCAGTACTCCTCGAACTTTGTCATCCGCCTCTTTAGAGAGATCGAAGAACGAACGGAGAAGTCTACGGTGAAGAGATTCGTGAGAAACTATGGAATAGGCAGGCGTTCTTGGAATATCCGTACTCTCTGCACATCTCTGGCTCCGTCGTGGCTTCCAGATCGAGAAGCTGACTCTCTGAGAGGCCCTTCCAGAGCACTGAGTCCACCTAACGCGAGAACATCATCATCATTCTGCGAAACTTTGCGCTCAAGTGCAATTTGGCGCACCATTTCTTTCTTGGGAAGAGCTGCACGCGTATCAGTTGAGGATCCAGCGCGATTGCGCACAGAAACTTGAAATGAGGAGTGCAAAACTCGCCGCGCTTCGCTGGGAGTAGACGATAGATGGGGAGAGAAGGCGGTGCAGTTTTGGCGCAAATTTTGGCGCGAATGCCGCGTCGTTTCTTCTCGCAGGGACAGTATATACTGTAAGAACTGTATGCGAACGAAGATCGCGCGGCTCCTCCCATTGGATAATTCAGTTCTTCGAGGATTTTGCTTTCCGTCATCCTCGCGTTTGCTACTGGAAAATAAAACTTTGGCTTCAAGTCGGCCGTTGCTTTTGGCGGGTCCGCAGCCGTTTCTGGATCATACATGCAGAAAATGATCCTATCCCAATACCTTTTTCATACTCAACGTCTGTTTGTCCCCAACGAGGCCGCGGAGGTTTGTTTTCCCGCGCGACCCATTTCGTCTGTCTCATCGGGTGGCGACGCTCACACTCGGTTAACCGTTCACACGTCGCAGAGCAGACGTACGCTTCGCAGCTAGGATCATGTCTGGAAAAGGCGGCAAAGGCGGCAAGGGAGGAAAAGGAGGAAAGGGAGGAAAGGGAGGAAAGGCGGCGACCTCCAAGAAGGCGCCGCAAAGCCGGTCCAGCCGGGCTGGCCTGCAGTTCCCGGTCGGCCGTATCCACCGTTTCCTGAAGAGCTCGGTGCAGTCCCAGCAGCGTGTTGGTGCCACCGCGGCCGTGTACACGGCAGCCATCCTGGAGTACCTCGCCGCCGAGGTGCTCGAGCTTGCAGGAAACGCGTGCAAGGTACACACTTGTCTTCGTCTCGTACCCCGTTGCAACCGAGCACTAAAGCCTGCGCCTCGTGCGCGAATTGCAGGACCTGAAAGTGAAGCGTATCACTCCGAGGCACTTGCAGTTGGCCATTCGTGGTGACGAGGAGCTGGACACCCTCATCAAGGCGACCATCGCCGGCGGAGGTGTCATTCCCCACATCCACAAGAGCCTCATCAACAAGAGCTCCAAGAAGAAGCACTAGACGATCGGCGCGGCGCAGGTTTTGCAACGGTGGTCTTCCGCCCCTCCAACAAAATGGTTTTTCAAAAAACCACCTCCATGAATCTGAGCCGGCCTTTTCGTGTTCGCGCCGTTGCGGGAGTAGGCTACGAATAGCTTTGACAAGAGACACATAGAATCAAGTTGCCTTCTTCCATCATCTGCGGAAATCCAGGACCACCGCGGCGCCCTGCGCCGAGCACACCGAAAGCAGGTCTCCCGAGTTGCTCCACGAGATGTCGTAGATGTCGCCCTCTCCCCTATAGCTCTTGACCACGGTCGCTTCCTTCACACTCCAGAGGTACACCGCACCGTCCAGGCCCCCACTGGCCACGTACTCGCCGCTCGGCGAGAAGGCGAGGCTGCTCAGAGCCCCCTGGTGCCGCCTGAAGGTCGACCTCACTTCTTCCTTTTCTACATCCCAAAGCTTCACGGTCGCGTCAAACGATGCCGTCGCGAGGAGGTGCGACGCGTCGCTCTCGGCCGGTCCCCACTGCAGCGTGAAGACCTCGCCATCGTGCCCGCGAAGGTCGGCCATGCAGTGGACCTGGCTCAAGCTCCAGACCTTCACGGTGTGGTCGTCCGAGCAGCTGGCCAGAAGCGTGCCGCTGGGCTTCCATCGAATGGCGTTCACCTCGTCCTCGTGGCCAAGGAAGGTGGCGTCCGCGGCGGAGCGGCCGACACTATACACCATCACCGATCTATCCACGCTGCAGGTGGCGAGCTTGTCGTCCGATCTCCAGTCGGCGTCCAGCACGGGGCCCTTGTGATGCTGGAGCATCTGCACCATGTTTCCCGTGGCGCTGTCCCAAAGCATCGCCGTCTTGTCGTAGCTCGTGGTCAAAAT
>JAAMXY010000320.1:0-11150 GCA_019677205.1 Pinguiococcus pyrenoidosus | reverse complement strand
GGGTCTTGACTTCTTGACTTGTTCTTGCCGCGTCGGACGGTTTCAAAACGCGAGTCGGCCGAGGCCAGGTCGAAACATGCCGACAGAGACTATAGCAGACAGACAGTGCGACACGCAGCAGTGGCTCGACGAATCAGAAGTGCTCAATCGTCGTGCGCGACACGGCAGACACACGCGACACGACTCAGACCGCGTGAATCATGGAATCAGGACGGAATGGCACGAGATGGACGATCAGACGACAGCCGAAAAAACTGCTGAGAAATACCGCTGCTGAGGAAGACGCAGTTCCCTTTTCGCCGCAGAGATGAGCCCCTCTACAGTCGCGGCCCCGCGCAAGCCGTGTGTATCTGTGTGAAGACGTAGACGAGGCACCGAGTCCGCCAGTCCGAAAAATGGCTGGAGCGTACGCAATGCCGGTAAACCCTGTGCATGAAAGGGAACAGAGAAGCCTCTTGACGTCCACCAACCGACATGCTGCAGATCTTGGTGCTCAACATGGCGGGGGAAATGCTGTATGTGCTTTCGCAGCGTCTAGCCGCACACAAAGTGCCACACGGGAAAGCACGGCAAGTCCTCAGCGAAATCATGAGCGCTCTGTTCAGCACAGGCTTTCTCGAAGAGCTTTTGAAGCCGCAGCCTGTCTTTTCCACCGCGGCCATGCGTCAGGTCGTTGAGCGGCTTGCGCATTCTAGCGTTATGCGTTTGAATCACTCCAGCATGAACAAGCTCTACGATCTCATCGCCATGGCGGTCAAACAGCAGACTCTCAGCTGCCGCCATGCGAAGGACCTTCTGCTGCTTACGACGAATCACCTCGGGGAGCTGCGCCGCATGTGTGCAGATGTGGACACAACTGCACGGCTGGATCTGGCGCTGGAGAGAATACAGGGAGTCTACGCCCCTTTCAGAATCTCCGACTGGGTACTTGTGCGGCAGCTCCTTCTCCGATTCTTTCAGCCAGAGACTGTGAAGGTGTCGCTCTTTCTACAACTTGGAACTCAGTTGATGAATTCGGTCTTCGTTCTGACGAATGGGGGGATGCTTGCTGAAGGTGGGCGTTCCCCGGGGGCAATCCTCTATCCTCAAACGAAGTTGGAGAAGACTTTCAAGGCCCAGCAAAGCGCTTCATCGGCGTTCTCCGCGGAGGATGAAAACCTTTTCCCGATCGGGAGAAATGCATTCGCGGAGGGTGCGTTTGGTAAGGGGAGCAACGAGGCTGGGCCATCGATCAAGCCGTCCACGGTTGAGGAGCCACCTCTGTTCTCTGCCGACGACAGCAGAAGCTCGGCTCAGCGTTGCAGCTCGGAGCAGCGTACGTCGACTGGCATCGGCCATACGAAGGAAGCCGTTACCGGTGCTGGCCTTGGAATCGATGAGATGAGTCTTCTCTCGGAACTCACCGGCAGCGGCAAAGACTGGCCGAGTAGTAGGACCCCTTTCAGTGTAGACCTCTTTCATGATGACCCGCGTGGGAGCGACATCCGGCCAGGAGGCGCAATAGAGGCAGAGAGAAGCTGGGTCGGCCTTGATGCGGCAGGGGAACACAAGACCATGACTGCGCTTCTGGGGGACTTCAAGCTGGATAATGATGGGGAGGGGGCCAAGTGCGCTGATGACAAGACCGGCGCACGAGGGAGCGGGGCCTTCGATTCCCTTCTTGATTTGATGGACACGGGCAAGTGATGAGTGCGTCCTCCTTGAAGCGGAGCATCTCGACGGGCAAGCTCGAGGGGCCGACCCTGGTATGCAGATCTGCCCCTGAAGTTCCGAGTGAGGGAAGCAAAGTCCTCGGTGCCATCCGTTCCTTCTAGCTAGGAATGGCGCAGTAGCTGCCTTGGAGCCTTCACCGCAAACGAGAAGTGCGGAGTGCTGTACTTTGCGTCGGAAGTTGGGACGTGGCAGAATCAGTGCGTCAGATCTTTCCCAGCGTCTCAAAGAAACGCCGAAGAAGAGTTCCGCATCCTCGTTAGCGTGATTCTCCATGGTTACCATGTTGGCCTCCCGACTCACCACGACTTGCCTTGTTCCTTGCGCCTCTGATCTAGCACTGCCCCTCGCGGCCCTCATCTTCACACATCCACACATCGGATGACCACCTTGGTCACCACCTGTTGACCATTTTCGTTGGCATGATTTTGATTGGGTCACCGGTGGTCACCAAATCGAGTTCTTTTTCGGGACCTGGTTGCCCGCCGGTCACCAGTTGCACCCCAGTTCAAATTTGGGTGGTTGCCGATCGATATTCTATGATCGATCCTATGATCGATATTTCTATGATCGATCCTATGATCGATATTTTGTGATCGATCATATGACGAGATAATCACGTTTTTCAATCGATCATATGATCGATCATGGTGATCCATCATATAATCGATTGAACCGATGCATAGACGCGATGCATAGACGCTACTTTAATTGATCACGCACCACAATCGTTTGCCCGGACTGATTTGGATTTGAGCTGTGCACTAGCTAGAGGCAGGTGGTCCTGGCATATCCTGTATCCTTCCACATACATGGTCAAGGCGATCCCTGAGCTGTTCGGCTACGTGTGAGAGTAGAGTGATAGTTGAGAAGATTGTGTCTCACCGTCAGCGCCGTGCTCGCACGGAATACGAAGTCGTGTGGGAAGGAGAAACAGAAAACGGTGAGAAATGGGAGAACACGTTTGAGCCAGCGAGTTGCTTACCTCCTGAGTTAGTCGTAGCATACTAGAAGCTTTCGTCGAAGCATGCAAGGCGTCAACACGGTGTCAACAAACCGGGTCATCATCGACTCAGGAGCATCGGATATCTTGGTGAACAGAGCCTGGAAGATCCTAAGCTCTGCGCAGAGTCCACATCGACTTCAAGCCTTTGACGGAACGACAGTTATGGTGGACACCATTGTCACCGCCGCAGCGAAGGTTCGAACGTATGATGGATGGGTGCTGCTCATCGTCTACGACGCGGATTACCTGCCCGAGGCAGAGGAGAGTCTGCTCAATCCGAATCTCCTACGACACGCTGGACACGACGTCCAGGACAACATGTGCAGCACGGATAGCTGCGAGATCTCTCTCAGGCACGCCTCAACGATACCTTTGCTGACTGAGGAATGCTCAAAGAGCGTGCTGTACTTCGAGGTGGAGACTCCCAGTGAAGAAGATCTTGATCGCATCCATGCGGTGGAGCTGAACCGCGACATCCCTCGAGAGGAGAGGGTGTATCTGAAGAGATACAAGCAAGCCAACGTTGGCAAGCCGTCACCTGAGGACGTCCGTGAATGGGCGAGAGCTTTGGGAACCAACAACGAGCTCACTTACAAGACTTTGATGTGCACGACACAGTATGCGCAGCAAGAAGGCCATCAACAACTTCAGCGCCACATCAAGCCACGGTTTCCTTTTCTCAACGTCCATCGTCTACGCTGTGATGTGTACACGGACACCTTCTTTGCCAGTCAAAAGGGGATCCATGGATACACATGTGCTCAGATGTTCTACGGAAGTGATGGACACATGAGCGTCTATCCTCTCAAACGGAAAGGCCAGTTCTTCCTGGCGTTTAAATCTGGCGGGAAACTTGGGCAACTCAAAACGGGCGAAGACTGCAGCGGACTGTTGGCACCTTGTCCTCTCTGTTTGGCCACAACCATACTCTTTGGGAGGGTACTTCAAACTTCACGACTTCGTCGTACGCATGCTACCATCAATTCAATGTGAGTTTGCTGTAAACTTCGCCAACTTGGCCGCTTCCTTCCGCTGAGCTTGCATAGCCCTCTTCACCAGGGCGTTTTTTGGGACGCCCGACTGTTCGCAAAGCTCCAGGATGCTTCTTAAGAACACTCGTTGCGCCCTCGGTGCGATGATATTTGCACTTCTTTTTCCGGCGACCGCGCTCGCCTTCGCACCGCCCAAGCTGGGCGCTCTTTCCTGTGCGTGGGGCACCAAGCTCTGGATGGATGTCAGCGGTGACGCTGGAGCTCCGATGGACCCCACAGGTATGTTTCAACGTAAGCTGACGCCCTGTTGCGCTGGCTTTGTGGGTGCGCGGCCTCCGGGGAAGTACGTAGTCTGTGCGCACCACCCGTTGCGGAAGCATGTTGTATCGCAAGAGATACAGCGCAAAAGGGTGATGGGACCAGAAGGACACGCCGTAGCTTTTTTGGGTAGCTTTGCGCGTGATCACTCAGCTAGGGACTGCCAGTCCACGAAAGTGAGCCGAGGTGTCGGGAGAAGCGTAGCTTTTGCGCAGCGTAGAATCGCTCCACCGCGTGGGTTCTTCTGGCCTCGAGTTCGTGGCCCGCAAGAGGCATTCTCAGCCGCATGTACTGACCGCAGCCACTCGATTGTCGATGTGCGGCCTTGGATCTTCTTAGATAAGGAAGCTGAGGAAGTCGCCGGCGCTCCTGCGGAAGCCGAGTCGAGCACGGAGTTGACCCAAGCGGCCGCAGTCGTCTCTTCGGCGGACGGATCTGCGGAGACCTCCAAGCAGCGCTCCCGTGGCCGGAAGCGTGACGTTACCATTCCCCTGGCGGATGTGACGGCAGGCGTCGAATACACGGGCAAGGTTAGCTCTGTTCTTGCGTATGGCGCGTTCGTCGACATCGGGACAGAGCGCGACGTTCTCGTGCACATTTCGGAGATCACGAACGAGTATGTCGACAACACAAGCGAGTACGTGTCCAACGGCGACGAAGTGACGCTCAAGATCGTCGAGAAGCAAGAGGATGGAAAGCTTCAAGGGACCTTCATCCTGGACGATGCCGTGCGCGCGGATTTCCGAAGGAGTCGCGGAACCGGCTCCAAGCGTGGCGCCGCTGGGAAAGCGGAGAGAAAAGTCAAGGATGTCAGCGCCTTTGAAGATCTAGACATTCGCGAGTTCTTTGACGGTAAGGTGGAGAAGGTGGTGAATGCTGGTGCCTTCGTATCGGTACCGAGCGTTGCGCCAGGAACGTGGGGCTGGCTGCATGTTTCGCAGTTGGATACGGAAGAGTCCGTGGAGAAGGCGGAGGATGTGCTTCACGTTGGCAAGGAAGTAAGAGTCCGCGTGTACAAATGCGAAGTCGAGCAAGGCAATCTTGTTTTCTCGACGAAACCTTTCCGAGGACGCGCGCGCGGGACGCCGCGGAGGTCCGTGGACGGCGATGGCAGCGACCTGTCACCTCTTCTGCGCGAGGCTCTGTCCGCGTCCGTTGATGATGGCCCAGACCCAGGACCCAATCCAAGGGCGTCACGCGGTCCACGCTCTCCACGACGCAGTCAGTCGGACGAGGGTCGTGAAGTGAAGGATGAGGAGGGGGCGGACGAGTGGGAGAAGGAGTATGAAGCGTTCAAGGAACAGCAGTCGCAGGGACCCGATATCAGCTTTACTGTTGAGTAAGATGAGAAGACGGCGAAAGAGGATAGCGATGGTGGTCTGCTGTCGGGAAGTCAGCTAGCATTCTCTTCGCTCTTCTACCTTTCGCTCTCAGCACACCCTCCTCAGGAGCCCTCCGGACCTCCACGGTGTTTCTGATGTGTCCGGTCCGTCCTCCCTCCCAATCCTCTTGCGCATCGCCCTCCTCTCAAGTTGGGCAATCCCTACGTCAACCGCTACCAGAGGGCTTCAGCTTTGTCAAGTTCATCGCGTTTCACTTGCACCAGAAATTCTGCTTCGCCAGCCATGGCGAAGCGCCTCATAGCATGAATACGCCAAGGCCCAAATGGCCGCAGATCCCAAAGCGACTAGGAGCAGCGTGCGCAGCATACGCCTCCGACAACCAGAAGAAAGGAGAAAGAAGTTCAGCTTCACGTAGCTGCCCTGAATTTGCCATCGTCTCAACTGGATGCAACCAGATGCGGCAGCATCAAGGTCCATGAAAGTACGACGCGGCAAAAGGAACAGGTGATGCGAAGGAAGGCAGAGCGTCAAAAATGGCGCGTACAGGTGAGGTGTGCGATCTCCTTTCCAATTCTGGTGGCGTTTGCCCGAATTGGGTTCATCCTGCCGTGGGGTCGACCACAAGCATGAGGACCCTGATCGTCCGTTAGCCGCTGACAAGGTGTTGCAACGTCCCGGGGCTTGGGTTTTCGGCTCTTCAGCCGCTCTTCAGCCGCTCTTCAGCAGCTCTTCAGCCGCTCTTCAGCGCATGCGCTCGTCCAACGTCGGGGGGCGGGGGCACGGTCGTTGTGGTCCCGGGGGCCCTCCACCCTAAAGCAATAGAGAAAGGTACGACAAAGTCTCTCAAAAGCCTCGCGGATCGTCCATTTTGATCCTACGAAAGAATGCGCACCGACTGAGAGCAGCACAACTCATGTGACCGACAGGTAGATCATCTTCGTGGAAGGAGTACGCTTCTCTCACAATGCGAATGATCTGGCTGATGCTACATCCACATCAGTGCAACTGCTCAGCCAAAAACGCTTGCCCAGGCCTGTAGCTTCTCTGCTCCTCTGCTGGCCTCTGATGCTCCCGCTTGGACCATGCTAGCGTTGGCAACTGACAGCATCGATACGTAGTCATCAAGCACATCACCAACAAGCTCGAGCGGGCGTTGCATCTGATGGAACTTCGCAAGCAACTGCTTCCTGCACGACGCCGAAGCCACGTAGATGGCCCCCATGATGACGCTGAGGTGCCGCATGAGGCCTAGGCCGCCGGCGAGTCGGGCGCCTTCTACTTCAAGCTGGTCATCTGGTCCACTCTCGGTCAGGCGTCTGTCTGTGAGGCGAAGCTCAGCTTCGGCCCGGAAAAAAAGCTCACAAAGGCGATCGAGTTTCTCGAAGTTCTTCTCTGAGAACTTCTTCACCAACCTACTCGCCGCGGACTCTTGAGGAGCCCTTTCCACTGCTTCCTTCTTGAGGCCTCTCTGAGAGGGCTGGGCTGAGCCAGCTTGTGGACGAACGGCCCCGTCTGCAGGAGAGGCAGATGGCGGGCTCTGGACGAGAGCCAAGGCCAAGTTCGCGACGACGCCGACCGAGTGCTCGACAGCCATCCGACGAGCATCAGCGCTCTGCCCACCGCTTCCGGCCGCTGCCTTGTCCTTGTAGAGTCCTCTGCCCATGAATGGTGGAAAGATGACCTTGAGTCCCCCTTGCTCAACGAACAGCAAGGCGTTTCCCGAGTGCCACTGGAGCGAGAAGTCTAATGCGCGCAAAGCAGCACCAGCGGCGAAGCGACGCTCCTTTAACACCCTCGCCAGCAGACTTGGACCTTCTAGCTCGAAGAAACGTTGCCTGTTTTCCTCGTGCATCAGAGCTGCACAGAGGGCATTGTACATGTTCTCCACGCACTCCTCCTCTTCAGCCCCCGAAGTGTCCTGCTTCCTGTAGTGAGAGCAAGCAAGGAGGAGGAGCTCCAGCCCATCGATCATTTCGCCTTCGAAGGTCTGCAGCCTTCCACCGACTTGTAAAGCATTCTGATCATCCGCCTGGACCAAAAGCGACAAGATCTCGGCCGCAAAATGCTTGTTGTCGTCAAAGGTCTTTGCGTTCAGTCTTTCCAGAAGGAACGCTAGGATGTGCGTTTGGGAAGCGATGGACACCGCGAGGACAGGCTGGAATTCGATCAGGTTCTCAATGATCCTCAACGTTAAGAAGGCCCCGAGCTGCTCCTCCTCTTCTTCCTCGTCCAGGCGGTGCAAGTTCTCGACCAGAAGCTTCAGCAGGTCACATTTCGTCTAGGAGAATCCATCAGCCGTCCTCCAGAGGGGTAGACTTGGGTAATTGCCAGCCTACCAGCTCACGCACGAGCAGATCCGCGTCGTCTACGGCCGTGGACTCCGCGATCAAGACCTCACTGTCGGTAAGCTCCGCAAGCAAGCGAACGGCAGCGATGCTCAGGTCAACATTCTGATGAGACAGCAGCCTTCGCGGGAGAGAGGGGGGGAAGGAAGGATAGGGAAAGTCATTGATCGAGTTCCTCTGGGCAGAGGTCTGTTTGAGAAGTCAGATGTCTGGAACGCACCCGAGGAGCGTCTGGACCCCGCCGAGCTCGACGAATTGGGGGAAAAGCTCCGGAGATGCTGCAAGAGGGTGAAGGCCTTGAATTTTCTCGTCAACTTCTACTTCAGACGACACAAACTGACTGCGCCAAGCATCCACGTCAGCAAAGCCGTGGTGGAAATGCTCCCTTGCTGCGCTCATGTGCTCCGCTCACCTAGGCTCATCCGGATAGCGTGCCCTCTGAAGTTGGTTCCTGGAGGCGGCTCTTTCTAGCGCCAGAAGTGCAGCAGCAAGCGTGTCAGGATCCATTCTCACCCTCTGATCTCCAAATGTGGCCGTGGAAGGCGCAGTCGCGGAAGCCTTGCGACGTCTGCTAGCCTGAAAGATCGTATGGGAGCCACAGATTCAGAAGCAGAGCGAGGCTAGGATTCACCTCACTCGATGCTGGTACCCTTGTTGCGTAGTCCTATTTCAAAATAAAATATACAGTAGCATATGCTATGATATCCCTTGACACATCTTTTCGTACCTTGGTAACGGCCGTTGGTCGCTCGCTCTTGGCGGATTTTCCCGCCCGATTCGCTTCAAACTTCTCTGCGGCAGCATGGCAGCTGCACGAGCTCTTTTGAGCGGACTCTCTGCCCTCAAAGCTGGACACGTCGCTTTCAATTGTGTACCAAAGTCTCCTGACAGCGTGAAGCGTCTTCGAGCACTGCAGTGCAGTACTCGACCGCATCGTGCAGATCGAGTATGCACACTTGCCATACATCGAAGCATGCAATACGGATTCTCCTGGAACGGATCGAGAATCAAGTTCAGGAGGCCTTGAAATGCCTCACAACGAATGGTGTACCTTGCCTGCTTATTTCTGGACGCGTCGTCTCGCTGAGGCCAAAAGCTGCGGGAAGCATCCGAAGCAGATGCACGTTCGTGCGCAAGTATGTTGGTATGTGGGCGATTCTCTCTCAGATCCATAAGTTGCTTTGTACTGGTACACGCATCACCCTGCGATGTCTGTACTACTCCCACGAAGATCTCTTCCAGTCCATCGAAGACTGCGAACGGCTTGTGAAGGTCTGTGGCTCCCTTCTGCGTGTCCCGCGGCACCACCTGGGCATTGTGAACACAAGTAGGGGATACCTCGCTGGGCGACTTAAGCTACGATTTGACGCCCATGGTCCGTGGAACATGGTCGAGGGGCCTACTTCGATCGAACGCATCGGCAGCGAATGGCTTTACAGCCTCGATAGCGTCTCTCGAGCAGCAAGGGACAAGTCGATTCGTCTTGAGCGGCTCGTGCTTCCATCCGGGCAGGCCAAATACGCACAAGTTGTAGACACGGACTGCGATGTGGTGCTGCAGCTGGAATCTTCCGCAAAGGTGATCCTGGTCATCGAGAAAGACACCATCTTCGAGCGCCTTGTGGTGGAAGACCATTTCTGCGAGCGGCACAGTGAGGCCATCTGCATCACAGGGCGAGGAGTGCCCGATTTTGCAACACGGGCCTGCGTGGCAACCCTGCACAAGCTTCTTGATATCCCGGTTTTCGTCCTCACAGATTTCAATCCCTGGGGCGTTCAAGTCTTCTTGGCGTTCAAGTACCCTTCCATGTCCTCCAAGATGGAATCCCAGTTGAGCGTTGTGTCGTCGGCGAAGTGGCTGGGCCTAAGCACCCGGCAGGTTTTGAGGTTTCAGAACCGCATCGCACCAGGAGCTTTACAGCGGATGAAGAAAGGCGATGTGCAAAAGGCAACGAGTCTTGTCGACTTTGCGAGGAGTCAAGACGACGAAGACATTGCTGACGAGCTCCAGCAGATGCTCGCATTTGGACGGAAGTGTGAGCTAGAGGCGATAAATGACCTCACAAGTGACTACTTGGCCTCGACGTTCATCTGCCACGAGCTTCATACGCGGAACGGCATGTGAGCTAGGGTCAGAAGCCGCGGGAAATGGAATCCAGACGTCAAGACAGAAACTCGTCTGTCACCGAGACCGGCAGTGAAGGGGGGAACTCCTCACGCGCATGTCGACTTTCCCGACGACGTCTGACAAGCCCTCCTTTCTTGGGCGGTCTACGTTGCAATGTACTCAAGTTCAGAAGACCAGACTGTCCGTTTGGAGGAGCTTCATCATTGAATTAGCTGTCATGCACCGATACAGGAATCGCCTGTCCAAGCCGACAGGAGTTCCCGCGGAGCCTCCCAAAAGACGAATAGATGAAAGAAGAAGCACTGCACAACTCATTGCAGAGTCGAGGGCTGTGTCCCATTCTCAGCGTCTGTGTCCTGTTCTTGAAGCCAGCGTTTTAGGCACCATCGGAAGCGGCGTGTCTTCGGTGCGACGTAGATGGTTTGTTCACCACGTCTGAGAGACCTCAGGCAGGCTCATTCTTTGCCGTTCTCTTGCGAGGACAACTGCGAAGATTGTGCAGAGCACATAGCAGACCATCCACCGTTCCTGCGTGTCGTTTGCGTCGCCTGCTGCTACTTGACTTGTTCATCCGTTCCAATCGGAACTTGATCGATCCGCCTCAAGATCAAGTCTCCAAGGTGTGCGACCTCATGCTTCATGCATCTCTCCGCGCCTCATTTCCCCCACCGCGGCAGGTTCCTTACCCTGCCACGAGATGGCGTGTTCTGCAGCATCAGCTATCGCTTCGGTTTATCCATCTCTTGCACAGCCGGATCGGCTCCCTTCGCAGCCTGACCATGCAGGTGCTGTGTGCCCCTGTACGGTACTGGACGAGCTTCCTTCCAGGCGAACCCAAGAGCGGACGGAGCGATCATGCCATCCGCGGCGTTCTGCTGAACGCTCTGTGGGGGCTGTGTGGTCGTACTCCTGTCTCTCTCGGATTCCACTTGCGGCTTCTTGTGCAGCGGGCGGGGAACTTGCCCAGTACACGGGGTCCGCAGGGTGGCGTCAGTTCGCTTGGGCCAATTCCACTGCAGGGTGGCTTTCTCCTGGACACAAGAGATCAGCAAATGACGGCGTCGGTTCTTGTGATCCAATTCACAGGCGAGAGCTGTGGCCCCAAGCACGCCGGGATGTCCGCGACGCTCCCGTGTTCGCCCTGCCTTGCTCCGGACGCTTGTGACTTGTGACAGATTCTCAAAGATTACAGAAGTGCTGGTTTTCGAGCAGAGATTTGAGATTTGGAATTTGGAATTTGCGAAGTGTTGGGAGCTGCACGACCGAGGAAGGCAGAAGCAGTTTCCCGAAAACAATAGCGGGTGCAATC
>JAAMXY010000319.1:64411-100390 GCA_019677205.1 Pinguiococcus pyrenoidosus | reverse complement strand
AGTACGGCGGAGTGGATTTGCTGCAGACAGAGGCAGAGGAGACGCCCCTTCTTGGTCAGAGCAGCCTTACGGACTAAGGGACTCGGCGAGGGGAAGAAGAGCAGAAGTCTCTGGGTGGGAGGCAAAGAGAAACGAGCGTCAGTTCGGAGGCCGAGTCCGCGGAGAGAGGCCAAATGGAGGCACGACACCTCCCTTCAGCCATCCTGGGCAAGCGAGTCCTGGGAGACCTGCACCATGGCTCTTGCGACCATATGCTGCACCTCAGAGGTGCTATGCGGCGGCATCGCCTCTTCCGCTGGAACATGCCCTTGATCTTGAAGATCTGCCGGAGCCAGGCCCGAGCGCAGCTGGGAAGGTTCGCCGAAGAGATGTGGACTTCGCGCGGACGACCCCTGCGCCACAGAGCGCGAATGCAAGGGGCAACTCAGCAGCAGCGATAGCGGCCGCCGTGGGGACAAGTGCAGAGATGGACGAACAGGGTCAGCGACACGGCCCTGGAGTCACGCCTGCGTGGCTCGTTTCACGACCAGGAGGCACGGTCCGGGAGCACGCCGAGGACGATGACCTCGACCTTCCCGACTCCGAGGACGAGCAAGACTTGGAGCTCGTCGAATCCCACGTTGAGGTGCATCCGAGCGTGCATGATGCGGAGCTTGATCTGGTGGACGCGCAAGACGAGGAGATCGCCCTTGAGCTCGACGATGACATCACCAAGGCGCCGCCAGGTGCTTCAGAGCTGGTCGATCGGCTGGAGGCAAGACCCTCCGGTTCAAGGCACGTGGACGGGATGCCTTTCGCCGAGGAATCACTTGAGCTTGAGGACGATGCCTTTAGTCCTTCGCCCCCGAAGGACCAAACGTACCGACCACTGCAACCGAGGCCCGACGGCGCCACAGCTACGCCAAGCATGGGGCTGGCGCCGCTCGTGGCCTCTGAACAGAACTATATCGCATCGGCCGCGACGAGACCCTCCTCATGTGCTGGCGGAGGCGCGTTCGGGACTAGTCAGCAGGCACTTCATGATGAAGCAGCTGCCCGGGAACGGAGAAAAGCGGCTCCTTGGCGTAAACCGCGCCCCTCGGATCTGGACGAATCGGGCCTGTCGCACAAGATAAGCAAGCAGACGCCCTCCCTAGATGGCCAAGCGCCGGTCTTGTCCGGAGAAAAGCGTGCGAGTAGTCGAGGACCGCAATTCAGCGAGCTCCGATACTCGAGAGAAGCCAACCCTCTGGCACATGGTTCGGCCAAGGCCGCGCGAGCTGGAGACAAAGTCGGGTCTGAGGAAGTGCGGAACGCTGTGGCGAAGGACTCAACAGATCCAAGGAGCAAGAGTAATGAAGGGAGTCCTACTGACATCAGCACGCCGAGAAATCGAGAAGACGTCGCCGTAGTAGCTTCAAAGACAAGTGAAGTGCGGGGGAGCTGCGCGCATGATAGAAAGCCTTCGTCCAATGCCGAGGTTCACAAGCGTAGCGGCTTGGAGGGCGATGGTAGCCAGAATCTCAGTCAAGAGCAGCGTAGGTACCTGGAAGAAAAGTTTGCCCTGAGGTCGCATGGTAAGCCAGGTGAGCGCCGGAACTCGAAGCCGCGCAGCAGAACACCTCGTCTGGAGGAGAGCCCGCCGCGCCGGGAGAGTCTAGAGCTCAGCGAGGTAGATGGCGTATCAAGTGCTGGGAAGGAAAAGCGTACGAGGACGTCCGAATCGACCAGCGAGAGGGAAGGAAGGAGCCCGGCTGGTTCGCAGACACCGGCGTCCTCCGGTGCGCCTCGCCAAAGAAGGGCACGAAATGGCAACGACCACCAGGATGTGAAAGGGACTCCGGATTCCAACGTAGCAGAGGCGCGTTCCCCAAAGCGATCAGCAGCGAGGAGAGAGATTCCCTCGTCATCTGACGCCTCCAAAGCAAAGAGGTCAGGCAAGGTAGCACCGAGGTCCACTGCGAGGAAGGGGGCAAGAAGGAGATCGGATGTGGAGGAAAGCGAGCAAGATAGTGGACAAGACTCGACGGAGCTGACGGTGGTCTTTGAGACGCCCCAACCCCAGCCGGAACGCGCGTCCCCTCGGAAGCAACTGACGACGTTCCTGGAGAGTGATGGTGTTGGATCAGAAGGCACGAAGAAGAAACGCAGCAAGGACGGCGAGCAGTCCGCATCGCGCAGTGCGCCGCAAAAGGGATCCAGCAGTAGTAGAAGCAGCACGAAGCGAAAGCGCTCCGAGACAGCGGGGGCACCATCTGTCCGGAAACCAGACCGCACCAAGCCTTCTGGAACGAAGGATGCCCCATCCGAATCAAGGAAAGATGCCCCATCCAAACCAAGGAAAGATGCAACATCCAAACCCAAAAAGGCTAGTGGCTCGAACCGGACAAAGGTGCTTGGATGGCCTTCGCCGGAGCAGCTCGGCATGTCGCCAAGGCC
Source organism: Pinguiococcus pyrenoidosus (assembly GCA_019677205.1). Lineage (NCBI taxonomy): Eukaryota > Pinguiophyceae > Pinguiochrysidales > Pinguiochrysidaceae > Pinguiococcus > Pinguiococcus pyrenoidosus. Next base: position 97,972 of record JAAMXY010000319.1, on the reverse strand, counting down.
GTCGTCGGAGAGCGCATTCGTGTCAAGCCCGTCGCAGACAGGACTATCGCGCAGCCCAAGGCGGAAGCGAGGGTCACCGCTTACGAAGAACGACGGGTCGCCTCCTCAGGGGCGATCTCCGACTCGGGGCGTCGAAGAAGCGAATCGGTATCGGTGCTCTTCCTGCCATGCGGTTGCTGGTGCGACACTGAATCATTGCCTGCTTGAATGCGATCGGAAGAAATGCACAAGGTATGGGAAGCATCTGCGCACAAATGGGGTATTGTGACGCTGCTCAGAAACAGTAGCTCAAAAAAGCATGGGCTAACGCAAAAGTCTCTCTGCTCCAGCGTGATTTGCTTGGAATGTGCGGAGCTGCTCGCGCCGCCTCCGGATTGGGAGAAGTGGCTCTGCCTGCTCTGTCGGTAGCCTTGTCAAGGAGCCTTCACAAGGCCAGACTGAAGCGTTTCAGGAGCTCAAAGGCCGTCGCAAAGGAACGCAGTCCGCTGTTGGGGTGGTGCTTGCGCCAGCTGGCATGACACGCAAAAGAAGATGCGCTGTCTTGTTTTGTTTTCGACGGTTCTCCTTCTTCTTCTTCTCCTTCCAGTTCTTCTTGTGCAAGTTCTCATACCATCTCCCTTAGTTTGCAAGAGTAAGCTGTGTCGCACAAGAGCTTCTCCTCCAAATCGAAGCTGCCCCAAAAGCTTCTCCTCCGAATCGAAGCTGCCTCTCTGGCCCCTTCCACGGTCCTGGACAAGAAGCTACTTTGCCCGGCTTGCCCGCGAAAGGAGGCCCATAGGAAAAGTGCCGCCGGAGCAGGCACATATCCTTCCCTTCCCTTCCCTTCCCACCTCGCCTCCCCCCTTCCCCCGCGCCATATCTGATCTGACCCCCTCGTCCCCCCCAACCTCTGCCTCAAGATGGGAAGGCGTTTTCACGTCTTTCCCACGAGACCAGAGCCTTGTCTACGGCCGGAGGGGGTTGGCCCTGGTGTTTGGCCGTTCCGTGTCTAGCCGTGGTTCTCGTAAGCGGCGTGGTGATGACCTCGCAGATTGCGCACTCTATTCGTTGTCGACGAGGCTGCGTCCCGCAAACGACAAAGCATGAATCTCCTCAAAGCCCATATTTGGTGGCCGGGTGGGAGGGGCGGCTGCTGGCGGATGCGAGCAATCCAGTCCAGCAGAAGACCCGAGAACTTCGCAGTCCCTTGCTGAAATTTTTGCCAAAGCCGACTGCGACGAAAACCCGAGTCGCCATTCCAGGTGGGCACGTGGATGCCCTCGTACACTTCGAGCAACGCCAGTTCTACATCCGGTGCTTGCACCAGAAACATCATTGCCCACCTTGCTGCCGCCATCTGCACGGTCGGTGCGCCTGCCGCGCCTGCCGCGCCTGCCGCGCCGCCCTGCTCGCTTCCACTCAGTCCACTTGATGTGGAAGCGCGGGCCTCCTGCATGGTGCTCAAGGCCGACCGCAAAGGCGTTGGCCTGCCTCGCAGATGGTGGCCCACCCTCTCGCGGAAGCTCGAGAGCGAGCCCAAGGCGCCTTCGCAGGATCCGGCCTGGATCAGCGGCGGCGGCAGGTGCAGGTGCGGCATGTGCGGAATCACGGCTCCCGGCTGCACGGCCCGGTACTCGGGGTCTGCTGCCCAGCGCCGCCTCTTCCGCCTCGCTTCGTTGGCGCCGCGATCGATCCGCACCCTTTGCGGCTGTCGACGCCGAGCGCTGCTTTGAGGGGCGTTGGCGCCCTCTTGCCGAAGATCTCGCGGGCCTAGCAAAGTGAGTGGCAGAGGGTGAGCTCCGCCTCCAAAGGGCCGACCGCATCGCGTCGCTTACATGGTGGATCGTCTGGAAGCGGCACAATGTGATGGGCCGATCGCCGCGGCAGCGGCACGGACACGCCCGCGTGCGCGTCTCCGCGAGTCGCGTGGGGCACACTGACGCTTCGTGTGCTCTCTGCTGCTGTCGCGGCGCCGTAGATCGCTGCAGGTTGTGCACCACCATCTTGTAGTATCCACTGCGGCTTACCGAAGCCTGCGTGCCGAGCGCCTCGCGACGCGCCGGGGAAAGCGACGGACCCGTCGGCCATGCTGGCGCTGTACAGCCCTTTGCAGGGCTGCGCCGCGGCCGGGAAGAGCGCCTGCGGCTTGTAGATCGGTCTCCAGGTCGGCGGCGAGTGCTGCGCGAGCGCCGGATGCGCGGTTTGCGGCATTGTCCATTGTGGCCCATCGAGCCATCTTTGCGGCGCCGCGGGCGACACGAAGTGATCGAGGAAGAGCGCCGAGCCATTTCCACCTGCGGGGTGGCCAGCGCTCACCGGCGGGTGAGCCTCCGGGGGCAGGTGCACGCGGACGCGGCGCGGTGGCTGCAATTTGGCCGGCGCTCCCCGTGTTCTAAGAGGATCCACGCGGCTGCGGAAGTGCAGCATGGTCCGCCGCCTGCGCTACACCAAGGCTGGCTCGGTGGCCCCGCGTCCGCCCTCGCGGCGTCCTCCGGATGGCGCAGACAGCCACGGAAGCGCGGTGCGCGGCACGCGAGCCCCGAAATGGCGTGAAAAGGCGTTGAACGCCGCCGAGTTTTGGCGGGAACCTTCCGGTCTCCAGCCGGTCCATCTGCCCGCAAGGCGCTGCAAACACAGGGCTGGGAGCCGAATTCCAGGCCTCGACGTGCGTCCGGCGTGCGCTCGACCAATGCTGGTGGGTATTGGAGAATCTCGCCTTTGTCAAAAGTGTAGACGACGGACCATTGGTAGAATGGAATCGATCCACAAACGGTGACAGCGCAACGGCCCCTGATTCGCCCCAGGATGCGATTGGCGCAGAGTTTCCCCGTGACGAAGCGCGGAAAGAAAACCGTGTACGTTGCGCGGCAGTGGCAATGCAGCTCAAAAGAAGTTTTTCCTGGAGCCACAAGGCAGGCCCATCGAGCCGTGATTCGCTGACACCCCGACGAGCGACGCCTGATTGCATCATGCCACGGGCGGCGCCATCGTTCAAGAGCCCAAGCCAAACCATGCAAGCCCAACCTCCGAATGAGCGCTATCCAAATTCAGAATTCTGAACTTCAGTTCAGTTTTTGATTTCTGATTGCCAGTTGCTTTTTGAATTAAGATTCTGATTTCCCTTAAAGTATTCCAAAGTGAAAATACAGAACACCCCTTTTGACTTTATGTACCTGTCCACGAACTTCTGAAACGGAACACCTATCCACGTCCGCTCGGACAAAATCTGAAATCCGCAAATCCCTGAAAAACGATGGGAAACTCCTGCTTGCACACCGGTATCAATTCTGAGTATCCATATTGAATGTAGATCGAAACAGAAGCAACGGGGCAACGGGTTATCGATCATCGACTATCGATCCTCTCGCATCGATCCTCTCACATCGATCCTCTCTCACCGACTTGGGCATGGGAGTCCTCGAATCCGAGAGACAGAGAGACAGACAGAGAAATAGAAAGAAGAGAGGGAGGCTGGGAGAAAGAGATCTATCGCGCCATTTCTTCGGCGGGCGCGCCCCTCTCGCCATAGTGCCTCCCTCCCAGCCGGATGCGGCGACGCGGTGGACCCGCCATGCGTCACGTTGCGCGGCGTGTCCTCCCTGATCGCGATGACAACAAGCATCGGGACCGCCGGCCCGCCTGCTTCATGATAGCTTTCGCAATGGCGCTGCTGACCGCGGTGTTCTTCGTCGTGCTGAACAAGAAGCGCCACGAGGCCGAGATGCTGAGACGACAGGCCGCCAACGATGCCTACGGACCGGGAGAGCGCCCGACCGACCTCTGGGTGCCGGTGGATCTGACCTTCGAGAGCCGCGTCAATCCGGAGGTCCAGGTCGTCATGTGCAGACTGAGTGGCCAGGCGCTCCTGGAGCACTCTCTGAACCCGAGCGAGCTGCCCATGTTCCGAGACCTCATGGGGCGGCACTGCGGCCCGGCAGCGCTCCGGACAGTCAGCCTTGAGAAGGCGTTCAAAGCCGCGGAGACCGACGCCGCAAGGAAGGGGAAGTCCTTGCCGGATCCCGCGGGCTTTGTCTTCCACGAGTCCCGCGTCGGATCCACGCTGATTGCCAACATGCTCGCCGCTGTGCCGCGGTTCCTCGTGTGGACCGAGTCCAAGCCGCCGGCGACGGCGCTCCTGTACTGCCCGCAGTGTCCGGCCGAGCAGCGGCTCGAGATCCTCCGGAAAGTCATGCGCTTGATGTGCTCCTCGAGCTTCCACACGGCGTGCTTCTTCAAGTTCCAGAGCGCGACGACGCCGGCCATGGCGACGGTCCTGGCCGCCTTCCCAAAGACGCCGTACGTGTTCCTTTTCCGGAATCCCGTGCAGACCCTGATGAGTCACATGCGCAACGTAAGGGCGGTGGGAGGGGCGCCCTGCCTGAGGAGCAAGCAGCACCCACCGCCGGAGGTGACCAGCATCTTCGCCGAGGCCTCGGGACGCAAGATTCGGGAAGCGTCTCCTCCTGAGTACTGTGCGGCGCATCTAGCCTATCTCTGCACCAGCGCGGAGGCCGTGCTCATGAAAGAGGACAGCCACCGTGGCATGGCATTAGACTACAGCTCCCTGCCGGGACTGTTTGTAGATCACGTAGTATCCGGCCACTTCGGAATCAAGCTTGGCCACAGCGCGAAGAGTAGGATGCTCTCCGCTTCCGAGGCGTACTCCAAATCGAGGTCCTCGACGGTGAAATGGCAGGATGACTCCAAGAGGAAAGAGGACGCCGCCAACGCGGCTGTGCAGGAGGCGGCGAAGACGATACTCCAACCCTCCTTCGAAAGACTGCTGCAGCGGGCCGCCAAGGACATGGCGCACGCGAAGAACTACTCTGGCACCATCGTCACTGAGACAGGCCTGTCGCCGCAGAGCGCCGTCTCGCCGAAGGGCTGGCGGATGCCCCAGTCCCAGCTTGTGGGGGGTGCCCGACCACAGTGGGCCCTTTTTGACCGGGGCGAAGTCAGCAGCACCGGGGAGTCTGTCCCTTTCGAAGCGGTCGACTGCCCCGATGTCCCCCCGAGGGACTATCCGAGGCACTATCCGATTCTCAACGTCACCAGCAACTGGCCGCCGGATGACACGCGCGTTCCTGCGAAGCATTTCGGGTCGCTTTGCAGATTCAACTACGAGACGGAGCTGGACAAGTGCTTCGCGTACCGAGACGCAGAGAAACCTTTCGTGGTCTACAACGTCCCTGAGGTGGAGGAGACCGTGGCCAAATGGTCGGATCTGCGCTACCTTTCCCAGCGCTTGGGGGACAAGAGGTACCGCACGGAGCATAGCCTGAACAATCACTTCATGTATTGGGGGAACTTCCGCCCCCAGAAGCCCGGCGTGCACCATCCGCGCGTGCGAAACCGGGATGGCACTGCGTGGAGTCCGCCCACCGACATCCAGAAGCTCACCTTCGACGACTTCATGCACCTCGCTCTGGAAGGCGAAGAGTTTGACAAGAGGCTGGACTCGGAGTATTTCTACTTCCGCGTCGGGGACGCGGAGGCGCCCTTCATCCGAGACGAGGACCTGACCATCTTCAACGGAGATGTGAATCTCTTCATGAAGGACCCGAACGGACAACGCGGCATCCATTGCCGCTTCGGCATGAGAAGCGTGATCGCCGAGTCGCACTACGATAGCACGCGGAACTTCGTCGCACAGATCGGCGGGGCGCGCCGCTGGATTATGTCGCGGCCGGAGGAGTGCAAGCGAATGTATCTCTACCCGATGGACCACCCGAGTGGGCGGCACTCCGAAGTAGACTGGTCGGATCCGGACGTGAAGCAGTTCCCCGGCTTCAAGAAGCTCCAGGCCTTGGACGTCGTCCTCCACGCCGGGGAAGTGCTCTACGTGCCCGCGTACTGGTTCCACTACATCGTCTCGCTTGGCGTCAACTACCAGTGCAATAGTAGATCCGGCAAGTCGAAAGTCGGGGCCAAAGCAATCAAGGACTGCGGCTTTGCCGTCTAGTTGCTGGCGGCTCTGTGGACGAGCCGCTTGAAGGAGGAGAAGCTTCGAGGTAAGATTCAGAAGTCCCGATTAGCAGGACGAAAGCTCCGAGAGTACCAAGCTTAGCTCGGAGATCGGACAGCTTCCAGAGCAGATGGCGTGAAACCTTATAGCGAAGAGGCGCTTCGTGGCAGCAGTAGAGCGTTCCAGTCTGCAGCGACAAATAGACTTGCTTTGGCTTGCCTCGCTTTGCCTCCGCCTCAGTGATCCGACGAACCCCCCAGCGCTCCTTGCGAATCTATGCCCCGTCCCTCTTGTCGAAAGTAGAACCGCATTGGCCTGAGGCATTCTGCGGGGTGTGTCATGTATGCAGGCCTTCGGCCTTCAATATCGATTCGGCGTGACTATCGATCTTGAACCAAGGGCGAAAGGGGAACTTGCGCCACCTTGGCGACGCAGAGCGCTCGATTTCGCGCATCCGCATGCCCCAAAGCTCCAGCGCGGCGGTGGAGGCAGTGGAGGTGGGCGAGCATGAATCATGGGGATCGTTCGCTGTCGCGGATGACAGGCAAGCATTGGGACGAAGCCGTTCGAGGAGCAGCAACCGAGAACGCCGCGATCTGGAAGGCCCTCGGGGCGGAGAATTGCCACCTGGACTTGCAGCCGCTGGAGATACGCATCATGCTGCTGGATTGCCACCTCAAGGGCATGCACGATGAGCACGTGAGCAACATGATCTACCTGTCGTACGAGCAGTCCCGCTTCGATCATAGGATGAGAGAGCGTTTTCTCGAGCACCTTGGCCGGTACAACGAAGAGCAGGAGGTGAAGCACTCGGTGAAAAAGGAGGAGGACAAGGGCGAGGAGGGGCCTGAAGAGGAGGCACAGCGAGGCGCTTCACACGCTGAGCAAGCGGATGGGCAGCGAGCGCAGCAGCAGGCAGACTTGCCGAGGCCCTCTCTCTGCGAGTTCCAAATGAAGCGCTTCTTCACCAGGTTTCTCCGAAACTTTACCGAAGCGGATGTCAAGGCGCTTCTGCGATACGAGGGGCCGTGGCTGGCAGAGCATGTCGACCTGGGGAACTCCAGTCTGAGCCAGGCTAGGCGAGACATTTTCAACGCGGTGCGCGAGCGGCCGGTGAGCAGGGGATCGTACGGGTGCTTTTCTCTGCTCCCCTGCATCAGCGACCTGACGCTGGTCGACCTGGCATCGCAACAGGATGCACGCATTCATAGCCTCGTCGAGGCTGCGGAGAGCGACTATGCTCGCACCCGCGCAGATGCAGCAAGCATACGGACGCTGGTGCAAGACATGGGCCTAGACCACTCGGTACGTCGCGGCACACAAAAAAATCCAGGCGTAGCTCCAAGCGTAGCTCCAAGCGTAGCTCCAAACTTAGCTCCAAACGTAGCTCCAAACGTAGCTCCAAGCGTAGCGCCAAGCGTAGCTCCAAGCGTAGTTGCAAAACAAGCGAACCCCGCGTCGCTCTATTGAAGCCTTACGTCGTCATCGTTCCCTAGGGGTCCCGTGCGATGCTCAGCCTCCGCCTCCAGCTGCATTTCAAAGGCTGCTACGTCTGACTGGCCACCAGCTGATCCAAAGCATGGTGGCACACGACATGTGCACGTCGTGCGGCTACGATGGACCAGTCCAACCGATCTCCCGTCGGCTTCACGGCATTTTGGGGACCTCATCCTGCCTGCTGAAGAGAGCCGAGAGCTTGCCTCTCGACGCAGTTTCCGTGCGTTTTGCAAGGATAGTGCTCGTTCCGTTTTGATTTGTAATCGTATAAAAGATTTGAACGCAAAGAGAGTGACTGAAAAGAAGTGCGGAAAGTCGCTCAAGTGGAAGTCGCTCAATCGAGTGAACGTCTTGATATCAGACATCGTAGTGCGCCGGTTGCAGCAGATGACTGAGGACAGGGACAGCGCAAGCAGCGCCACCTCGACCGGACTGCAGATGACGATCGCGTGGCGCCGCAAACGTTGCCAAGGTGGATGGCGGGTTAGCGGGCGAGAGGCTGGCTGAGTGATTGGCTTCGCTGACGTGCTTCGCCTTACCCCAGAAGGAAGTATCGCACGGTCTCTATTTAGTTTTTGGATGGTTCGTGTAACGTTTCTCAGTCCGAGCAGTCATGCACCGACGGAATTCCCGTCCGTTGCATGATGGGGAGATCGCTTCAAGAGGAACTCTCCCTTGTACCACTGTTCGATGGTGTCCGGACCGATGGACGAATACCACTCGACAAAGCGTCGGACTCCCTCCGTGTAGCGCACTTTGGGCTTGTAGTCGAGCAGACGCTGCGCTTTTGAGACGTTCGCGTAGGTCTTGTAGATCTCGCCCTCGCCGGGCCCACCATCGATAACCACGGCAGACTTCTCCGTGTACGTCTCAATGGCTTGGACGAAGTCCATCAACTGCACCGGGTCCGAGCACCCGAGATTCAGGACTTGCATGCCCCCGTCACATAGCCTCATCGCCCCAATCACGCCATCGACGATGTCGTCGATGTACGTGAAGTCTCGTATCATGTCTCCCTTCCGGAAGAGGCGCAGGGGCTCGCCTTGGAACACGGAGCGGACGAACATGAAGCCGGCCATGTCGGGCCGTCCCCACGGACCGTACACTGTGAAGAAGCGCAGGCCTACGGAATTCAGGCCGAAGAGCGTCGCGTACGACTGTGCCATGAGCTCATTCGCCCTCTTGCTCGCGCCGTAGAGATTGTTGGGTCTGTCCACGGCGTGTTCCTCGCTGAAGGGCATGTCCGTGTTGTCGCCGTACACCGAGGACGACGAGGCCCAGACGAATCCAATTTGCCGGTTGCCTTCCACGCCCTCCCTGAGCACCTCCAGCACGCTGAGGAAGCACCTCAGGTTCTGCCGCACGTAGGTCTCGGGCTTGATCTTGCTGTATCTGACGCCCGCCTGGGCTGCCAGGTGCACCACATGGGTCACGCGGCGGCCAAAGATCAAGCTGGCGAGCTTCTGCTTGTTGCACACATCCAGCATGAAGACCCGCGGGCGAGTGCCAATGCTGCGCAGGTCGTCCGCGCGCGCTCGTTTGTAGTCCGGCGAGTAGTAGTCGTTGAAATCGTCGACACCGAGGACGGTACCGACCTGGGCGGCGAGCTTCACGCCAAGCGCATGGCCAATGAAGCCGGCGGCACCGGTGATGAGCACCACGGAGCTGCTGTCCAGCGGCCTGCTGCACTCGCTTAGGGGCCTCACATCCGACGACTGCCAGATGAGCTTTCGCCCATGCAACTCCGTGTCTTCTTCTCCCGCGTCGTCTTCCTGCCGTAATCGTCTTGCAACGTGCGAGATGACCTCTGCCGCGGCGCCGCCTGCAACCGTTGCCTCCTCCTCCAATGCACGAAGCACGATCTCATCCACCTCCAGCGACCTTTGCGGGAGTGAGGCATGTCAGAGCGGCGCCAGCGCAGAAAGAGCAAGGCGGGCTCCCACCGAGTGTCTTCGTTCTCCAGCGCGCCACTGGCGCTGCACAGGATGCTGACGACGCAGGCCAACGTGGCCCATCGGCCGCGCGGTATCGCCGCCTTCATGGGATGGCTCGGCGGGCCGGAGCAGTGACGTTCCGGATCCGGTGGCGTCGAACAGTGCAGAAGAATTGTTTGAGAGACGTCGGGAGTCTCTCCTGATGTCTCTGTCTCTGGCGGGTCGTGACCGAATACGAAAAGAGAGGTCAGAAGATCGATAGCGATATGGTATGAAATAAGATCGATAGTGGCGAGGAAGCAGAGTTTCGAATTGCCGGAAGACCGGCAATGGACGCTGTGCTGCGGCCAAACAAGAGTAGCATTCGGGAATTAGAGCATCGTGATTGACCAATTGCGCAAAACCTCAAAGGACCCAATTTCCGTTATGATCCGGTAATTGGCTGACGCCTTTTCGCGGGCCAATCGTGTTCCGCTCCCGCCTCCTTGCCGCTTGCTCCGCGTTTCCAAGGCTCCGGAACCGATGTACAGCGCCTCTCGGCTCTCGCCGCTTTGCTCCCGCGCGTCCGCGTGAAAACAGGAGAACACCACAGTTTCTCCCGCGCGTTCACCGTGCTTTTGGCCGGGCCCGCTCCGAGCCAAAGAACTCTGCTCGTTGGCGGCGTCCACCTTCGACGAGGATCTGAACTGCGTTTCGTGCGCGCGCGCGCGTGCATCACTTCTTCCACTTCCGAAGGGCGGTCTAGTCCGGCGACAAAGCCGCGATGGCGGGGATGATTCGGCTCGTGGGCGCATCGGCCGCCGGCGCCACCATCGGTAAGTGGTTTCGGAAGCGGAGGCATGGTGCGCCGAGGCCTGAGTTGGACATCTGCTTCTTCCGCAGCGACCAGCGGGGGGTCGGAGTACCTCTGGCGCCTGATCCAGAGCTCTCTCAGTGGCCCTCAGCACGCGGACGAGCGCAGCATCGAGGGGCTCGCCATGCAGGTCCGCCTCCTGAGCGAGCTGGTGAAGAATCAGAACAACGGAGGCGTCACGGTGGTGACGGGAAACGAGCGAGGTCGGCAGCTCCAGGCGCTTCTGGCCCTCCTGGCGATCGGGTCGGCGGCCGCGTACGCCAAGGGCGTCACCGTCCAGGACGTGGCGTGGGTGAGCAAGGCCACCTTCAAGATCGCCCAGCGGACCATCGGCTGCAGCATCGACCACCTGAAGAAGGCCATCCTTACGCTCCGCGGCGAGCTCACGGGCAAGATCGAAGCGGTGGATGACCGGGTCGCCGAGCTGGCGGAGGCGCAGGCGACGATCGGAGAGGACGTGAAGACGGTGGGCAAGCGCGTCGACGAGGTTGGCGACGACGTCGGCAAGATCGACGACCTGCTGCAGGACATGCAAGCCCAGCTGGACGGCCTCATGGCTCGGCAAGACTACACCAACCGCGGGATCTACATCCTCTGCGCGATGGTGGCGCAGATGTTCCTCATCGGCCGCGCCAACGAGACCAGCTCGCCGGCCAATCTCGAGCAGCGCACCCGCCTGGTGACGCAGCTCAATGCCTACATCGACAACTTCGATGCCAACGCCCCTCCCGAAGATGGCAACCGGGAGCTCCTCCACGAGGCCCGGCGAACCCTGGCCTTGTCGTCAGCGGAGGATCAGGCGGAGCCAAGTGCCGCGGACAGCCTTGCCGTTCCCGACGCGCCAGCGGCCTCGCCAGCGAAGGAAAGCGTGGCAGATCCGGAGTCCAAGGCAGCGGAGCAGGACGACACGGATCGCGCCATGATGCAGGGCCTACTCGCCAACGAGACCTTCAAGTATCTTCTCTCCCAGATGAATCAACGGCAGCAGGCGCACGATGAAGAACCCGAGCAAAGCGGCGAGGCGAAATCTCCCGAGAAAGGAGCGGACGCGCCGTCCGTGAGGCGTGCCTCGGACGTGAGGAGAGACGCCGAGTTCGAGGACATCATGCGCATGGTCAGCACAAACACGGAGGAGTTGATGAACGCCTAGCTTTCGATGGATCAGGAAAATGCGTATCATTGAGGTTCCAGAAGAATCAAGAGCGTGCATGATAAGAATCTCCAGCTCTCTTTTGAATTGATTAGCCGTTAGCATGTTAGCATTTTAGCAAGAGTGAGTGAATCGAGACGTCCGTGAACAGAGCAATAACTGGACAGAAGTGTGCCTTCCTCGTCGATTTGCTCGGCTTTCCTCTCTCGTGGTTCCACCTTCGCTTTCCTCGTTTCGTTCATCTCTCTATGCCAGCATCCCACCGGCACCTTCTCCGCTGCTCCTGCTGCCCGGACGGCTTGCTTCCTAGTGCTCGACCAAGAGCGAGGTGTAGCTGGCACACAGCGGCAACTCGACGAAGGGGCCAGCTGCGTCGCCGATGAAGTAGGCTTCGGTGGCTGGGCTGCGGCTCAGATCGATGGCTGGCTGGGCCACATGATTCGGGTAGCCTGCACTTTTGCAAAGATTGCTGTAGTATCCCCTCTCGACCCTTGCTCGTTGCAGAGCCAGCTTGTGACCTTTCCGATCCTGCGTCGCACTCTTCAGGTCTCGGTGTTGCACGAGAAATCCCGTCGCAATGAAGGCCGGGCCCGCATTGCATAGGCAGGAATGACCATGCAGGTCGATGCCCCAGCTGAGACCGGGGGGATAGCCGCGCCTCGATAGCTCTCTCCTGCATCTCTCTGTCAGGCCCAGGACGCACAGGAAGGACTCGACCTGATAGACCGGAGCCATCACCTCCACGATGCCGCTGATCAGCGCAGGCATCCCGTCCTTGGACGCCCGAGCAATGTCTCCTTGATTCTCCGGGTCGGAGAATCGGGTCACCAACCGATGTCCGTTGCTCGCGACGGTCGGCTGTGAGACGCAGATGCCGTAGGTGGCCAGCAGCTCCATGTACGTCACGAAGTCGAAACCCTCGAGCGGCACGACGTCGTCGTCCCAAAAGAAGATGAAGTCATATCGTCGCAGCCACGGCAGGCTAGCGGCCGTGCCATTGGAGCTGAGGAAGACCGAGGCGGCGATGTAGTACTTCGTGGGGCCTTTCGCGCGCTCGATCCGCACGTTGGCGTCGGTGGCCCACGGAAAGCTCCCTTCCCAGTCGAAGTCGTCGAAGGCAAAGAGCATCACGTCCATGTCGGCTTGACCTCTGCCCACGAACTCGGACACGGTTGTGTTCACCACGTCAGCCCCCTCCTTCCCCGCCGCAGTCATGTACAGCCCCCGTGGGCGATACTGGGACTGCACCTCCGGCAGAGTCTTCGCGAGGAAGGGCAGCTGGCAGTCCATGCCGCCGGTGGCCCGGCACTTCTCGAAGGCATCTTGGCGAGCTGCCCACTCGTCAGTGAGATACATGTAGGGCTTGTCCAGGTAGTCCTTCGGCCTCGGCTGCCGCGCCTGGCTGGACACGCCGGAGGAGCAGAGGCAGCATACCACAAGCCGGACAGCCCTGGACCTCGGATTCAAGGCGTTTCCATCGAATGCCTTGCAGCGCCTTGCATCTACCATCCTTCCTATTTCGGGCACATGCGAGAGCGGTGGCAGCGCGCCTTTGGTATCCGTGCTACACCTTGGTGGCAAGGGAGGCTTGCGTCGCCGGATCCGCAATGCGGCTTCTCGCCGGTCAGCTGAGCGTTGCGGACAGAGGCGAAGACATTCGCGCAGCTCGAACTCCGGCGGCAAACATCCGCGATGCCGGCAAACGTGCGCGTGACGCTCCGGTGAAATGCGTGGGATGGCGGAGCGGGGCGAGCGCAGTACGCTTGGAAAGGAGCCACAACCAAGCGCCGAATGAGACACAAGCCAACACTTTCAGAACAGTTTCGGACGTCTCGGAGTTGCTATGGTTCTTCACAGACTCGAGGTTTCTTCTTGGAAGCAAGGAAGTCTCCTTCTTGAAAGCAAGTCTCCTTAGCATCTGCCTGTCTCAGGCTCAGTCAGGCCCTCCAGGCGCGAGAGAGTACTGCCACTCCGACGAGCCGGCAAACTCGACCGCGTCACCATTGAGCCTCTCGACATTGACATCCGGGTTCTGAAGTTCGGCGATGGTGCTGCAACACGCCGCGGCGGGATCTCCCGAGCCGGACAGGGAGCCTTGCCAGTACTCGTTGCCGGGGTACGAAGCACCGTCCCAGGCATACATTGCGCAGACGAGCTTGTTCTCGTGGGGGCCGACGAGCCGAGCAGCTGGTTCACGCCGATTAAACCACACCCGGACACCGCTCCCTTGGCCATGGGACGAAGGCGCACACCGCACCACCATGCCGTCCTCGAGAACGCCACTGCCTTGTCCGTCAAACCAGGCGAAGTTCACGTCGCTGACGTTCGGGAGGTGGAGGCTCCTCAGAAGGGTTGCGTAGACTTCGATCATCATACACTCTTGATAGTCAGAGATCTGCCACACACCGAGCCCCAGGCCGACGACGTGACAGAATGCCATCGTCCCCTTCCGAGCAGCTCGACGGTTCGCGTCCATGAGAAACGGGACCGCGACGGCCTCAATGCGCCGGCCGTACACAAGTCGATCGAAGAACGCGGTTGGATGGTTGCGTTGCTCTCCGCTCAGCGGAACATACCTCGTCCCGCCGGCCTTGTAGTCCGCCAAGGCCTCATCGAAGAGAGGGAAGTGAGAAACGCCGTAGAAACTCGCCCAGCAGTCCATGTATGCTCTCGCAGCCGCTTCTTTCGACGGCGTCCGCCTCGTGGCTGTTGACCAAGCTCCGCCCTCTGCTGCGTCTCCTTGTCTCTCCATTCTTCCGTAGCCGTACTTCACAACATTTTGATTCCGGCCTACGACGCAGAATGGATACTCGTTGAATCCAGGCCCTTTCTCGAATCGCGCGCCAACACCTGCGTAGTAGTTTCCCTTCTCCTCGAACGTGCCGGGCATTCCCGGGACACCTTCGTTATGCCGGCCCCCGTCGTTGATAAAATGCGTGGGAGTGGACACGCCCAAAAGTGCAGACAGCTGCATCTCGCTGTAGCTCAGGTATCGAGACAGCACCAAAGGTTCCTCCTCAGCTTCGGTTCCGACGGCCTCCCAGCCGCCGTATCCGAACTCCCCAGACTGCAGCATCCAGGAGTCCCCTGCTCCCATGAAGACCAGGGGTCGATTGCGAATGAGCCGGCTCCTCAGCTGAGCCAGGGTCATTGACGAGTAGAATCGCTTCTCCACGCTGGTGCCGTACTGCCTCTTCACGGCGAGCCAGTTGCTGATCAGGTCTTCGCAGCGCCTGTGCCAGTACGGAGTGACCCCGCTTGCGTGTTCCAAAATCTCCTCTGGTGGAAAGTTGCTGATGCGGCTCCTCTCAGTCTGCAAGACGTAGCCAAAAGTCTCGCGGTCATCAGGACCACGACACGGAATCCGCCGAGCGCGTTGAAGCAGCGCCTCTGCACCGCCTTCTGCAGCGGAACGATCCGAAGGTCCGTCCCCCTCTGGTCCGGGATCCGATCCGCCTCCACCGTCTGCACCAGCCGTCGACTGCGACGAATCGGGAGGCCCTTGCGAGTCGGAATCCTTTGAAGACGAGCTCAGCACGGCTGTGACCTTTGACCGCAGCGAATCCACCTCCTGCCACAGTGTGTCGATGGCAACGTTGATGCGCTTTCTCCGGCCTCTTGCCTCTTCCTGGTTGTGGCTCAGACCAGTCACGTCGATGGCGTCCACTTCGACGTTCTGAAAACGCTCCAGGCGGACCTGCTGCGCTTGGAGTCTCTTGCCAAGGTTGTCCAGAACTTTCGCCGAGTCTGGGGAGATTCTCTCTCGATGGACGCGACACCACTCGCCGGTCTCCGCAGCGAGGCCACTCATCTCGGTGACGAAGCCCAGCAGCTTTGGCGAGAAATTGGCGCCCACCATCAAGGGGAAGAGGCGGCGAAGCAAACTCATCAGCCCAGAAGCCACGGAACGCCGGCAAGCTCAGCTGCCAACCTGGTCCTCCAAGCGTGCAAGGCGGCTCATCACTGCCTCCGTCGCAGTCCCAGCCATTCCTCCTTGCTTACTCCGAAGCTGGTGCGGCGCAAACTCGATCGGGGTCTCTGGTGGCGGCGGTGGAGAGCGAACAGGGCCATTCTCTTCTGGCGTTTCCGTGTCAACGTTTGATCTCCAGAGATATTTGAAGTGGATTTCCTATACATTAAATTATTATATGTCGTATAGTTATGATATCTATTCCATAATTGAAATCGGCACATGAATGATACTGCTCAAGCATGTTGCACCCCACCAATCTATGGAAAGAACGTTAGAAGAAATAATTGTTTATTCATATTCATCATAACGATCTCCTACGGGGCTTTGCAGGGTGATTTTCCCGCGCTTTTGTTCGACAAGGCTACGCGATCAGCACCGCCAAAGACGTCTCCCAAGGCTACCCCACCCGGCGTTCTTTCTCGCGAAAAGGCTACGAAGACTCCAAGCGCATACGGGGAAGCACAAGCGCAGGTGGACTCGCTCCTTCCAATGCAAACGTCGCTGCGGCGTGCCCGATCAAGCTCGTGAGCATCGGTGCGCGAAAGGCCACTCCCACGGCAGGTCGTCTCGCCGAAGCAGTCCAGGCACGCTCTGGCGCTGGGCAGTGAGTGGTGTCGCTCGGAATGCCGCGTCGGTGAGCTGCACACAGACGGCGAGTGGACGCGTTCGGCAGAGGCCGGCGCCGCTGGGCGACGAAGAGATGTCGGATACAACGAGCCTCCTGGGCCAGCTGGTGGAGATCAGCCGGAACCATTTCGAGCTGCACAAGAATGGGGGAGCCCAAGAATCGAAATGCATCAAGATCATGACGCATGTGCGACGTGCCTTGCCCGGCTTGGAAGAGCGGTATCTGGATCCCTCACAGAACCGCGACGAGGTGGCCAGAATGCTGCATTTGCTGGACCTGCTGCTCTCTGGCAAGGTGTGCAATCGCTCGACCGAAGACCTCTTCGAGTCCGGCAGCCTGCCGGCAATCCTCCCTCGCATAGTCCGCTTTGTGAAGCTCCTGGCCAATCCAGCCATGAGCGGTCTCCGAAGCGAGATCGCCACGGTGTTGGAGCACTGCTTGAGGCTACAGTTCCACAGCACCCATGCCGAGGCGCGGCGACAGGGCGAGATCCTGGGCAACGATGCTTCCAGCTTGCTGCACGACGCTTTGGTCGCAGGGATCTGCGTCGCTCGTGGAACGGCACAGATTCCTAGCCACGGCCTAACGTTTCGATTGTTTCCCCGGAGCACGGCGGCTTGCTCTGGATCCGGGGGGCATGAGCCCATGGAAGCTAGCTCTGGCTTATTCAAGAACTGTACGGTGGTCGTCCACGCCCATTCGGATCAGCTCCGCCTGCTACTTGCATCTCTTCAGCTGACGTTGGGACTGACACAAGCACAGGTGTGCCCGTCGGTCGCCCGGGTCCCCTTCACGCAGACCAGTGTAAATATGCTTCCAGCTGCCGTCGACCATCTCGCCTGGCATTGTAGACGCCTTTGGGATCACCATGCAAAATGCAGCTTCGAAGACGACTTGGCATGCATCGAGGGCATCCTTGCAACGATCCTTCGCATCCTACAGAGGCTGCAGATTTCGACTGTTGGACGGCGAAATCTGCTGCGGGCCATCGGAACGACCGTCTGTGAGATGAGCAAGATTCTTGGATGCCTCCAGGACGGAGAAGAGGCCCGAGGCGAAGGAGGTGGGCCCATGCGTCGGGCGTCGAGGCCGGTCATGAGCGACGACCAGCGGCGGCAGTCGCAAGTTCGCAAGCAGCTCAGCGCCAAGCTGCAAACCTTCGTATCCGACGCTTCTGGAGCATTGGTGCAGGCGATTTGCAACGCCACGCTGTACGGAAGCTGTGCCGAGCGACTCCAAGTGGCCTCGGCCGTTGGCAGGTCTGCTTGCCAGGTTCTCGCGGGCGTGAAGGATCGGTCGAAAGCTGGCCCTGTGGAGCACGACTGCCTGCGTGCATTCCTGTCAGTGCTTGGATGGCAACTTTGCAGTCTACTGCCGTCATCAAGGGCGTCGCAATGGCGAGCCGCGCATGAGGTGGAAGACCCAAGGATGATCCCAGCGCTCACAGAACTTCTCGAGTACCGGGAAGACAAGAAGGGGAGGAAGCAATTGGCGGAGGCCTTTCTGCGCCCCTGCTTGTACGGTCTGGTCAAGGACGCCAGCATGGCTTCGATCGACGTCGCCGTATGCACGGAGCAGCCTGCTCTCGACACGAAGAGCGATCCGGGGGCCCCTCCGTCATCCTCCGTCCTGCCGTCGTTTCGAATTACTGCCAACTCCCTGGAGCACACGGGAGTTGAAGATGGGCTGCCCTATCTGCTTGTGCAAGAAATCGAGCGAGCCGGACGGGCCTTGCTGGCGCTGGCGTCCCTTCCCTCCAGAGAGGAGATGCAGATCCAGAAGGATGCCTCAACCAAGAGGATTCTCGTAGTGTTGACCGCCTTGCTGTTGCGCGACACGACCCTTTCGCATGGCAGCTTGACGGCGAGCCTTGGCGAAGACGACGGGCGCATACAAATAGTGAGGCTTAGCGATTTCCTTTTCCGGAGATTCGCGAACACCCTCCTGACGCAGCCCTTTCGGCGCCGATTCGCCGGAGATCTTGAAGCCGTCGTGGACTTGTCTCTGACAAGCGTGCTTCGATGGAACGGAACGACTGGCGGATTCTCGAGCATTGATGACCTACGGGACGCCGTTCTCAGGGTGGTTGAATGGAGCCTTGAGTGGGCGAGCACTGAAAGCTCACGAATGCATCCGACTCACGCGGCCTCAAGAGTAGCCACCGGTCGCTTTGCTGGGGTGGATGTCCTTTCGATCCTGGCGGAGCCCTTGAGCGTCAAGTTGGGCCTCGTATCCCTTGTGGGGCAAGTGGTCGGGATGGATGCTGCAGCGTTCCTCTCGTCGCGGGATGAGGAGATGGTGCTGCAGTGCGGGCCGGCAGGGGTCGCCGTTGGGTGCCTGAGCTTCGGACTTGACGTAGGGTTCTCCAACACCGTCGAGGACTTCGTTGCCACAGCCAGCGGGCGGGCGATCGAAAGCGTCGCGGAGTCCCTGTCCGCCTTGGCCACGGCCATGCGCCGCGCAGAGACGCAAGAGCTTGAATCGAGCGACTGCAAGGCAGAGAGTCTTGCCGACGCAAGGGGAAGATCCAGCCTCTGGTACTTCGTGATCTTGAAAGTGCTGGACTTTGCGCGAGTGAAGGGAGATCGCTTGTCAAATCTTCGGCGAAGGCTGCGAAGGCTCTGCAATGCCCTTAGAAAGCGGAACGACGATGGCCGGAACGACGATGGCCGGAACGACGATGGCCGGAACTACGCAGCGCTTGTGCTGGACGAACTCTGCAGCGCGCCCGAGGGTGGCGAGACCAAGAGCCAGACTCGAGCACATCTTGCAATCGATGATAGGGCTCTGGGCTTTCCACAGTCGCGAAAGGATCTTCCGGCGATGCTGTTTGCGGCGAAGGGCACCCCGGAAGGGCAAGTGGCTGTTCTCGGGTCTTTGTGCATGGCGCTCCGGCTAGACATGAACGACGCAGAACCGAGTCGGACGATGGAAGCGTTGCGCCACTACTGCAAGGCTTTTCAAGGACTTCTGCAGACCTGGTTCCTGCAAGACGCCAAGCATTGCCACGACGCTTTTGACACGTTGAGGAGAGAGCTCACAGATCTGGACTCCGGCTTCTTCTTCTGCGTCTCGCGCTATCCAGAAACGTTCTTGGCGGCCTTGCTGGAACCGATGCTCACCAAGGGCGTGCTTCACATCTTTGCCGAGCACGTGGCGAACGTGCAGACCCCGACGCTGTTTCTTGCGCTCGTGCTTCCGTACGTACTGCCGCCGCTGGTGCTGCAGGACTTGAAGGGAGCGAAACCGGTTTCTTCTGCAGTGGATCCGGGCGATGGACAGCCTGCTTTCGTGGCTACGTGCGCGGAACTCGCACTTCAGGAGTGCAATGCCGCGAGGCGTGGTGGAAGGCTTGACCGTAGTCTCGGCGGCTCGGAAGTCACCTCGTCGGCTCCAAACGGGAACCATGTCATCCTGAATGCGCAAGAGGAACGTCTTCTGGAGTGCCTCAACCGGCCGGAAGCACGGCTGGGCCTGAATCCCGTGGAGAACAACTTCATGGCCCTGCGAGCCAGCGACGACCTGCAACTGGACCACTCTGTGATGCGGTTCGTGCTGCTCTCCGAGTTCGCGCCAAACATTGTAGCTCGTTGCCTTCTCGAAGCACAAGACGCTGACAAGCGCGCAGCCGACGTCAGTGACGTGCAGCACGCAACGAGGCTGCTCTCTGCCTTTTTGGAGATGATGAAGAAGGCCGTGGCGCACCAGGCTCAGGACGCAAACCTCCACGACTTCCTTGACCTGTACCAAGCAGACACCTTCCGCATACTTGTTGCCGCTTTCGGGTGGCAGGGTGGCGACAGAGACAACGTTCGTCGGGCGCTGGAGATCCTCGCACTGATCTCCGAAGAGACTGGCGCAAACTCGGAAGACGGCGGCCTGGTCACAAGGGGGGGCGTTCACGCCTTCTTCGCATCTGTGAAGCGCAAGCGCCGCAAAGTCTCCGACGGCACCTCGGAGCATCGAAGCAGCGTTGCGGACAAGGTTGAAAGCATGATGGCTCGGCATTGGCTGTACATCATGAACTCCCTGGTCACCAACGATTGGCAGTCTCGGACTGCCTTGCTGCGCAGAAGTCTCATGATGTCGCTCCGGGAGGGCGTCCAGCTTCTTGGCCTTGAATCGCTCGTGCGATTTGCTCCCAAGGTCATCGGATCCTGCAGCACCGCCATGGAGGACAGCCGCCGCGAGGTGTGCGCAGGCGCCGTTGCCGTTCTCGACGTCATCGTAGACCGAATCCAAAGTGAAGCGCTGGTCCCGCTCGTCGGTCCGATGTGCATCCCGCTCTTCGCGCTTCTGCTCAGAGACGCCGCGGTGCCTGATGAGGTGCCTCGTGAACCCGTGAAGGATGCTCTTGACGTGCTCAGCAAGCTTTTCCAGAAGCTGAAGGCGGCAGAGATGATTGCGTGCGTGTCTGACTGCCTTCCGCTCGTGCCGTCCGGCTTCGCTGCCCTCGGTGAGGTACAAGCCCTCTTTGAGAGCCAGCATTCCTTGAAGAGTCTCCCCGCCGAGTTCTCAGGCGTTTCCAAGTTTCTCCTGGGGAACGTACCGGTGGCTCGCCAGCTCGCGCTGACGCGACTTGAGCACCTCCTCCGCAACCGGCGCAATGAGCTGCGGAATCTCACCATTTGTGGGGAGACGGTGGATGAATCCGTGGACAACTTGGTCAGCTTGCTGCTCCGGCTGTGTGCAAAGACGGTCACAAGCTCGGAGGAGAAGAGCTCCATCCTGACCCTTGCTTCGTGCATTGGGGAGATCGGTGCAATCGATCCGGCCAGGCTCGTTCTCGGCGCGTCGTCCGAGGTAAGCGACTCAACCGCCAATTCCTCCGAGATCATCAGCGATGGGAACCTCTGTCAAGCGCCGTGGCACATCAGCGTCGAGGACATGGCGCTCCATGTCCTCGAGAATTTCGTTGTGAAAGGCCTGAAATCGGCACGGTCTGCCTTAGAGCAGGATCGATTTGGCGTTGCAATCCAGGGCCTTCTGAAGTGCCTGGGGAGCTCGTTCAACACGTCTTCCAAGGCCGCGCGACGGCGGTCCAAAAAGCGAGCCGCAGAAAGGGAGCAGCATGAGGGAGGCGACGTCCCCGGTCCACACGCGGCAGAGATGCCCGATGAGCTGGCCAAAGTCTTGGTCGATCGCGGGATCCTCGAGACGGTGGCGCCCTACTGGTCCACGAAGTATGAGTTCATCGATCGAGTCTCGAAGAAGCCGCCCTTCTACAAGTACGGGCTCACCTTCGAGCGGTGGATTGGCCTTTGGAGCCGGTACCTCATTGCTCGTGTCAGTGGGCCATTCAAGGAGGTCTTCCGTGCCTGCACAGGCGTTGTGCGGTACAGCCCAGACATCGCCCTTTTCCTGCTCCCTTACCTCATCCTGGACATCTGGGTGTTCAACGAAGACAAGGTCAGCTTTGAGATTGGCGTGATTCGCAGGGAGATGATCGGCGTCCTCGAGAGAACCCGGCGCAACAGCCGGGACGGAACTTCCACTGTGATGGCCCAGGCGATCTTCCGGCTGCTCGACGTCCTCTGGAGCTGGGTGCATCGCGGAGGAGAGGGCGCCTCCAGCGCGAAGCGGAGACCACTCGATCGCTTTGGCGAGCCCGGGTTCAAGTCCGACTGGCCCAAGGGCCGGATGCACGTTCGAGACCAGTCCATGAACTGCATCGGCAAGCTCGCCCTTGCAAAGGCAGCCTTCATCTGTTCCGCGTACTCTCGAGCCCTCAAGTACTACGAGATGCATGTCCGAGACGAACGGCTGTCCAACATGAAGCACTTCGCTTCATCTGCCGGGGGTGGCGACGACTCTCAGATAGACTGGAGCGACGGCGTCAACGGACAGCTTCCGAGGCTGACGCAGGAGGAGATCGCTTTCCTTCACTGCACGCTCGTGCAAATGGACGATCCGGATGCTATCGACGGCCTTCAGAGCGCGCGACGCCTCGCTGACTTCTCCCCGCGAGAACGGGAACACGTGGCCGAACTCGCGCACCAGGGATCCTGGGAAGAGGCGCTTGATCTCTACGAAGCGTCGCTGAACAACCATTCGATGCGTGAGAGCTCCCATGGCCTAGTGCTGCCGCAGCGGGCGAAGCGGCTCTTGCGCGCAGACAGCGGAGCAACGAGTGAGGACGACGGGTACCAAGATCGCGTGACGACCTGGGAGGCACACCACGGCGTCCTCACCTCCCTCCTCAACCTGGGCCACATCGAGACGGCGCTGCAGAATTACAAGGGATTCGCACAGAAGTCCCGAGCGATGGCTGTGAGCTCGCTACCCGTTGCCTTGGAGGCGGCCTGGCAGCTTCAAAAGTGGGATGACCTCGAGTTTCTGCTGAAGAGCTGTGGAGCACCGGAGCGTGCGAAGAAGGATGGCCCAGCGTCAGCGTTTAGAATCGATGGTCGGCTCTTCTCGTCCTGGGCGACCCACGACAGAGTGAAGGTCCTTTTCAGCAGAGCCGTGCTGTCGCTTGCGCGCTGGACGCAGGGCCTTCGGGCAGGTGGTGGAGCACTTGCGGAGCTTCAGGCTTTCCAAGAGCACCTCGATGGGACTCGCTTGCTGGTCATGCAGTCCTTGAGCGCGGCGGCCATGGAATCCTACGAGCGATCCTATCCTTTGGCCGTCTCGCTACATATGCTTCGCGAGCTGGAGATCGGCCAAGAGACGATCCTTCGGGTCCATGAGGATCCTATCAAGAGCTTCTCCGAGTTCAGCGATCTCCATCGTCGCTTCGAGCTGACGCGGCCATCGCTTGGCATTCGAGCACCCTTGCTGGCCCTGCGCAGGGCCATCCTCGACCTCACCGGAAGGCACGGGCAGATGCTGGAGTCGGCGCGGACATCTACGCTGACCCAGGCGAAAATCGCTTGCTATCAAAGGAACTTCCGGGTCGCCCAGCAAGAGTTGAGGTGGGCCCGGCAGCTCGGTCTCCCCGCCGATGAGCTCCATCTGAAGGAGGCCAAGGTTCTTCACGCGCAGGGGAAGGTGTTCGACGGCTTGATGCATTTGGAAGGATCTGGCTTCGGCGTCCAAACGGAAGCTGAGAAGCTACGCCTCCAGTACGGCTTGGGTGCGGGAGAGGAAGGTGGCAATGGAAAGGCCGCGGATCAGAAACCTTCGGAAAGGTTGACTAGCGCCTTCCGACGGAAGCGCGCTGCCAAGAAGTTGCTCTACTCCACCGTGTGGCTGACGGAGGCAGGACTGAAGCACGGCAACGAGATCCTCGATCGCTTTGATCTGGCGATTGAAATGCAGCCTTCGTGGCCCAAGGCGTACTTCGCCCTTGCGCGGTATTATGATCTTCTCCTGGAAGCTAGGCGACGCGAGATTGAGATGCAAGTGAGTGCTTCTGGCGGCACCGAAGGCAGCTTGGAGGCCGGACTCGCTGGCGACCTCTCATTGCATGGGTATGTGAAAGCGGCGATGTCGAACTACGCCCGCGGTCTTGAGGTTGGGAGCGGTGGCGCACTGAAGTCGAAGCAGCTCTTCCAGGCGCTGCCCCGCCTTCTCACCCTCTGGTTCGAGTTCTCCAGTCTCGCAGCGGCTGTGGCCCTCTCGAAGCCGAAGGGAAAGAAGAGGCACGAAAGCCGAGGAGCCCGGGAGAAGAGGCAGCTGTCTTCGGCGCTTCGCGAGGGATGCAACGACATCATTGCTCAGTCCGTGCCGCGCGTCGAGGGCCATCTGTGGTACACCGCGCAGGCACAGCTTCTGAGTAGGGTGACGCATAGCAGCGAGGACGTCGCGCAAATCGTCGTGAAGATTCTCATCAAGATTCTGAAGGAGCACACCCTCCAAGCGATATGGACCATCGGCGCCTTGGCGAACTCGGAGCATGACGAGCGGAAAGTGCAGGGAAGCCGCATTGTCCAGGCCGCTGCACGCCTGCTGAGGAACACGGGCGGGGAGTGCATGCAGCACGTGCAAGCCCTGCGCGACTCCAGCAATCTGTTCAGGAGCTTTGTCAAGCTGGCGTCGTTCCTGCCGAGCGAGGTTGGCAACATCACTGCCTCGATCGGGACCGGCGTTCGCTTGGAGAACTTCATCGTGCCAACGCAGTCCGCTCTCAGCGTCCAGTTCGCCTCTCAATCCGGACGACGCAGTGCGGACACGGTATACGAGCCCTTCTTGGACCACGCTCCCCGGATCAGGCGTTTCCTGCCTGAAGTGGATGTCATGCGGTCGAAGGCGAAGCCGAAGAAGATCTACTGCGAGACGGACGATGGGATGCTGGTGAAGTTCCTGTGCAAGCGAGAGGAGAAGGGCGACCTTCGCAAGGACTCGCGGTTGATGGAGTGGAGCATTGTGGTGAACCGGCTGCTGAACCAAGACGCTGAGGCCGCAAAGCGCAAGCTCCGGCTGCGCACGTATGCCGTCATCTGCCTCAACGAAGAATGCGGTCTCCTGGAGTGGGTGGAAAACACGGGCTGCCTCCGAACCCAGATCGAGGAGGCGTACAAATCGCAGCTGAACTTCCGCGTGCCGCCCTTCTCGGCGATGAGGCAAGCCGCTGAGAAGCTGCAGAGCAAGCATTTCCACGACGTGAAGGCCCTGTCGCATGCCTTCCGAAGGGACATCTTCCGGAGGTTTCCCCCCGTGTTGCACAAGTGGTTCCTGGATCAGTTCCACGAGCCCGGCCGTTGGCTAGAAGCGAGAACGAGATACACCAGAGCGGCGGCGCTGTGGTCTGCGGTAGGCCACTGTATAGGTAAGCTTCCAGACGAGCGCCTCCTTGGCATCCACGCTCACTGGATGTGCGGCAGGCCTTGGGGACAGGCACGGCGAGAACATTCTGATCTGCTTGAATACCGCGGAGCTGGTGCACGTGGATTTCGATTGCATCTTCGACAAGGGCCTGCATCTGAAGGTGCCGGAGGTCGTCCCTTTCCGCCTCACCGCGAACATGGTGGACGCCATGGGCCTCTTCGGCACAGCCGGCGTCTTCCGCAACGTCATGAGCATTGTCTTGAGCATTCTGCGAGATCACCGCGAGACTCTGTTGAACGTGTTGGAGCCCTTCTTGCGCGATCCAACTGTGGCCTGGCAGCGACAGGGCCGAGCGCAGAGCGAGATCGCAGAAGAGTCGCCGCTCGTGGACTCCGGCCGCCTTCAGGGCGATGCGGCCCGCGCTTTGCGGATTGTCGACGAGCGCCTGCGCGGAATCTACAACCTCGGGCCCTTCACGCACGGCCCCGGCTCAAGCTCACAGGCGGAGGAGAGCGGTAAGAAGCTGCGCCACTGGTCCAAGCGCGAGGTGTCGTGCTTTGAAGACAACCATGAGCAGTCCTCATCTTTTCCTTCCTTTTCCATGGTGCCCTCAGACTCGGCGGATCGCGTTCCTCTGTCCGTGCCAGGACAGGTCGACAGGCTGATCAAGGAAGCGACCGACACCGGGAATCTATCTCGAATGTTCGTGGGCTGGGCGCCGTGGATGTAGCGCAACCAAGGCGAAAGCTTTGGCCCAAGAAGAGTTTCCATCCCTGTACATCCATGTCCTCTCTTTTTCGTCGCTGACCAAGCCAAGCGGATCCTTGCTACTTGCCACCGTAGCACTGCGGCCTTCCACGTGCAGCGCCTCGAGCACCCCGCCTCGAACACGCCGCCTCCATCTAGCAGGTGATGAGGTGCTCAATCGTGCGCTGCAGGTCGTTGTCGTGCTTTCTCAAGGCGCTTTTGGCGTCCTTCTCCGAGATCTCCAGCTGATCGACGATGTAGGCTACGAACTCCTTGTTCGGCTTCACAGTGGGCATGGGCGGCTCTTCCTTGGGCGTGTGCCCAGTGGAACCTCCCACGGACTCCAGGCCGGACATTGCCTGGGCGGGCAGCGCAGCGTCAAGGCCTTGGAATCCGGAGCAAAACGCGCAGCGAGGAAAGAGAAAAGGCTTTGGTGGCATCGAGGCTCTGGAGTACCTGGGCCATGCGCTCCGTGTCCAGCTCCTTCTCCTCCACATAGTCGGTCACCCTCTCAAGATTGCTGCTGGCTTCTTCTGCCTTTGCCATCCTCGAAGACTCCTGTGGCGTTTGGGGATCCGCTGGAGGCCGCGGCCCTGGCCGTCGGTTCCTGAGTTTACGGGACTATTGAAACGGCCCTGAGGTCAACTGATCGCCTGCTTCTTCCTTTGATTTCGTGGTCGCGAAGGAAGCAAGGCAGAGGCAAGACGCATGGGGTTTGGTGGATTGTGCTTGCACCTGCACTTGTGCCCAAATCGGATCTCGTGGGAGAGAGGGAGAGAGGGAGGGAGAGGAGGAAGGGAGGCCGAGAAGGAAGAGAGGGAGTAAAGGAAAGAGCTGCGGAGCAAGGGGACGGAGCGTTGGAGCGTTGGAGCGTCGAGCACATCCCGAGCAAGAGCAGTGGCAACGACAGCAGCAATGGTATCAACGATGGGGACGCACGGTCATCTTAGAAGGATGTAATTCAGATGCCGGCACTGATGCCCTGTGACACCGCGTGAAGCGCACAGAACGCCTCCGCCCGCTTACTTCTTTCCGGTGGACACGAGGTTGGCCAGGGACGAGTCGTCCTCGTCATCCTCATCGCCGTCGTCCTCGTTGTTGGCCACTGCTCTGCGGGCCGCCTTGGCCTTCCGCTTGCTGTCCTGGCGGCTCTTTCTCCGCTGCTCCGCGAGCCGTTCCTTCTCCTCATCCGCGGCGATCTCGGCTAGGAGGGCCTCCTCGGTCTGGTTGGGGCCGGAGTCGTGTGCTCTGCCGTCCTTGCCCACGTCGCCGCTCAGCTTGGAGTGCGCCCAGTACACGGCCGTCGCGAAGATCGGCGTAGACACATAGAGCGGAACCGCGAGAAAGATGAGACGCGCGATGCAGAGCACCTGCAACGGAAGGTAAAAGCGCTCAGCATGCGATTTGACTTGGTCCATCGCGGTTCTGCGCCACACGAGCCACTTGGAACTTCAGCTTTCAAACTCAAGTAGCCGACCGCGCTGCCCCCAGCAGCCAAACCCTCCCGAGTGTCCGTCCCAGAAAAGACGCATCCGAGTCACAGAAGTCTGCAAGCGCCATCTTTACCACCGACTCTCCTCCATGAGCCGCTTGTACGCACCGTGATTGGCGTCAGAAGCCACGCATTCTGCTGTACAGGCCTCGGAAGCGCCGCAAGCACCTGGCCGAAGAGCTTGTACGCCCTAGACGACAGGAAATCCCCCGAAAACATGCTGTCGACGCTTTGGATGGCGGAGAGAGCGCGGCGCTGCGCACATCAACTTCCCGCCGGTCATGGAAATGAGCCGACGTCTGTGACCGGCGACGGGGAAGTTGGAGTTTGGTCACTGAATGTGCTGAGCTGCATCCGCTTTCGGTATGATGACCAGAGCTTTGGGTCCGCTTCTTGTTTTCATTGCTCACTGAAAACGGCGGATTTCAGCGAAGCCTCGGAAGTTTGGGTCCTTCCGAGGCAAAAGCGCCACCTGACGTCTTCTCAAGGTCCTTTTCCTCTTTGCTGCTCTCCCGTCCTGTGGGTTTGGTGAGCTCGGGCGGGGCGACGAAGAGGACAGAATGGGTGGCGGCAAGCACGCCGCTCTCAACAAGAAGAGCACCTCAGCTGACAACCCCAATCGCGATGGCTCGCGCAAGAAGTCCAAGCGCTCCGGTGGCACCATGCGCGACAAGACTACGATCGAGCGGCTGAAGATGTACCGCTCGGGCAAGGCCATCCGGAACAAGAAGGGCGAGGTCATCGGCGGGACTCTGCAGATGGCAGACCGGGCGGGAGATGTCCAGATCACTGCGCAGACCGGCCGGGTGCAGCCGGACCGCCGCTGGTTCGGCAACACTCGCACGGTGGCCCCGGAGGAGCTGGATGCCTTCCGGGAGCAAATGACCACGAAGGCGGCGGACCCTTACAGCGTCATCCTGCGGCGGAAGAAGGTGCCCATGGGCCTGCTGGCAGAGGCCAGGGAGAAGCGGGACGGCGGCCACCTCCTCCAGGCGGAGTCCTACGAGAGCACCTTCGGAGCGAGGCGGACTCGGAAGAGACCGAAGCTCGGGGAGCAGCAGAGCAGCCTGACCGCGCTCATGGCCTCGGCGGAGAAGGCGACCGAGGCCTATGAGCAGAAGGGAGGCGCCGGCGCGGACACCAACGTCGAGAGAGAGCTGGATCACTACGAGGCGGTGTCTCACGACGTCTTCGCCAAGGGCCAGTCCAAGAGAATCTGGTCCGAGCTCTACAAGGTGCTCGACTGCTCGGACGTCGTGCTGCAGGTGCTCGACGCACGGAACATCCCGGGGACGAGGTCCTCGCATATTGAGCGCTACCTGCGGAAGCACGCCGCGCACAAGCATCTCGTGTTCATCGTGAACAAGTGCGACCTCGTGCCGGCATGGGTCGCGAGGAAATGGGTCCGCGCTCTCAGCAGCGACTACCCCACGATTGCGTTCCACGCGTCGATCAGCAACAGCTTCGGGAAGGGCGCGCTCATCAACCTCCTGCGCCAGTTCAGCAAGCTCCACGGGGACAAGAAGGAGATCAGCGTGGGCATCATTGGGTATCCGAACGTCGGAAAGAGCAGCATCATCAACACGCTGATGAAGAAGAAGGTCTGCAAGGTCGCGCCAATCCCCGGCGAGACCAAGGTCTGGCAGTACATCACCCTTATGAGGCGCATCTTCCTGATCGACAGCCCCGGAGTCGTCCACGACGAGGGAGAAGATGAGGTGGAGACGGTGCTCAAGGGCGTCGTGCGCGCGGAACGCCTTCCGGATCCCACGTCGTTCGTCGCGCCGATTCTTGAGCGCGTGAAGAAGGAGTACATAAGCAGGGCGTACGGCCTCCCGCCGAACTGGGAAGACGACGTGGACTTTCTGAAGAAGCTTGCCGTCAGGCAGGGCAGGTTGAGGGCCGGGGGCGAGCCAGACCTACACAACGTGGCGGTGAATGTGATCAACGACTGGCAGCGTGGGAAGCTCCCGTTCTTTGCGCCGCCGCCGGGGTACGAGGCGGGCGAAGAACGTCCCCGCGAGGGCGATGGTGAGAGGACGGAGCACATGAATGACCTCAACCAGGCGTCCGTAGAGATGGTGATGGCCAGAGTGGAGAGAAGGAGCGAAGAGACACCGACGGCAACCGGAGAAGCAGAATGAGAAGCGTTGCAGTTTCTACGAGATTTCAGCCGCCGGCTACAAGAAGTAGTCCGGCAGGCCTCCCTGGACCAGCACCCCGTCAGTGGTCGCGTCCGACCCGATGCTGTCGTTCTCATCTTCAAAATTCGTGTCCGCGGGCGCGGCCTCAAACGTGGAGAACGTCTTCTCCATGCACTCATCCAGCTCCAAGATGGACGCGATGTTTCCGCAGCGGTAGCAGTAGTTCGGCGCGGACCACACGGTGACCAGTTGCCCATCAAACATTTCCTGGTGCCCCGCCATCACCAGCTGATGTGCCCGCGCGATGAGGCGCATCCCGTTGATCTGGTTGAACTGCTTGACGACGTCGCTGCCGAACAAGTAGCCCGCTCCCCGGGGGCTCATGCCCCACCCACTGATGTTGTCCGGATCGGACCAAAGCAGGTCGCACATGGGCCCCTCGTGCGGCACCTCGTGGTGCCGGTTGATGCTTCGGATCTGGTCTATTGTCTCCATCTTCGGGCTGAGGCCCCCGTGCACGCAGAAGGTGTGGTCGTCGATGACGGCTGCCAGCGACAGCATGTCGAAGATGTCGGTGCACATGTTCCACACCGTCGGAGACCCATACTTGCGCATGCACTCATCGTAGAACCCGTAGACCTGCGTGATCTGCCTGCACTCGTGGTTGCCCCTCAAGAGCGTCACCCGCGTGGGAAAGCGCACCTTCAAGGCCAGCAGGAGCAGCCACGTCTCGACGCTGTGGTACCCGCGGTCCACAAAGTCCCCCAGAAACACATAGTTCGTATACGGCGAGTCGCCGCCCACGCGGAAAAGCTCCAGCAAGTCGAAGAACTGCCCGTGGATGTCGCCACAGACCGTCACCGGCGTCTGCAGCGGCACCACATTGGGCTCGTCCCTCAGAACTTCCTTTGCCTGACGAAGCGGCGTTGGCATTTGTCAGCCCCAGTGCTGCACGGCGCCCCCTCCACACGACGCGCCTCCCACCCGCACGCGCCTCGCACCCGCACGCACCTTGGTACAGAGCTGCCGCACGTGGTCCTCGGACGGAAGCTGCCCGTCGCGCAGTCCGCTGATGTGCGCGTCCAGTTCCGCGGTGAAGGCGTTCGCCGCCGCGGAGGCAGCTTTCGCCATTTCGGGAGTTTCCGGGCCGCTCCACGCGCCCGCGAGTCCTGTGCGCTTCCTTCAGAGGCGCACGAGTGGTGCGCCGTTCATGCCCTCGGGCGCTGGACAGACGCCCGGCCGAAGAAGGCAAGAGGCCAGGACCACGAAAGTTCTTGGGGCTTCGGCGACAGAGACGACCACTCAAAGGCAGTTTCCGACGCTTGCACCCGCTGTATGACGGGCACAGGGACTTTGTGCGCGGGCGGTTTGGTTGGTCGGTGGAGGGCGCCGGGCTGCTGTGACTGGTCCGAGAAGTGTGTCACCCGGTATTCTTGAATACTTCGCATTCCCGAGTTCCTTGCAGGTGGTAGCAGTGCTGATCCATGGCCTACCAAGAACTTGCTTTGCTTTCTGCCCACCGCTGGCCGCCGCCGCGTAGTGGAGAGACGTGGCGTGGCGGATGTGTCGCTTTTCTTGTTCTTCATGTGTCACGTGCGCAGTTCCGATCTTGCAGAGCTGGAGTGTGGTCCTCCGATGAGCCTCTCATCTGATCATGGAAAGTTCGCAGAGAAAAAGGCGGCTACTTCTCGCTCTTGCTCTTGCTCTTGTTCTTGTTCTTGCGCTTGCTTTTCAGTCTTCTCAGCACGCCTATCCGTTCCACCACGTCGGCCTCGATCTGCTTCAAGGTGTCCCTGGACGCTCCCAGCTTCACCATCCTGAAGAGTGTGGAAGCGCTCGTCAGTGCTCTTGGACGCATCAGCTGCAGCGGCGCATTTGCTACGTACTCTTCATAGTGCAGCTGGCGCTCCGCGATCTCCTCTCGGATCTGCTTGCGAAGCAGACTGCCGGGCTCGAAGGTTGCATCGCCGTGCCCCCCCTGTGGTTCAAGGTCGGCGGGTCCGTATTCTGGGCCGCTGGAATCGTCTTCAGGGCCCTTCTTCTGCGCGCGACGGAGTCGCGCGCACTCCTCCGTCTTCCGTCGGCGTTCGTCGGAAGGCAGCGGGCCCGGGTTCGGCTCCAGCAGCAGCTCCTTCGGCAGCGACTTTCCACCTCTGCGCTCGTTGATCTCCGCCAGGCGCGTCTTCTGCCCCTCGGTGGACACGGGCATGATGTACGGTGGCCGATACGCCTCGACGCGCATCGCAATGTCGTCGATCTCGGAGCGGATCGCCTTCTCGGGCTTCCGCCGGTGCACAAAATCAATGGCAGAGAAGGAGTACCGCCGCTGCCGCTGGCCGACGCGAGGAGCCTTGACCCTGTACGCGCTCTCGCGATCGATCTTGCAACTTCTCGGGTCCTGCTGCGACGGGTTCGCCCCGGCAGGAATGAACTCCGGCCTCACTTCCTTCTCGCCAGGAGCAGTACCAGAGCTCAGCTGCCTGTGCAGCAGGCATCGTTTGCTTTCTCTCGAGCACCGCGTACCTCAAAAGAGCTCCTGCGTGTCCGACATGCTGGATACTCGATCTCGGGCTTGTACTTGTTGCCATAGAGCTGGGCCATGAGCCTCCCCGCAGACGAGGTCTTGTCGAACGCGGTCCAGCCGCCGCCATGGGGACGCCTGCCGGTTGGAAGGCCGGCGTGGCGCCGCATCCTGGCATCCTGCGCTGCCTCCATGGTCGGCAGCTCGACGGCGAGTTGTCCGCTTCCCGAGCCTGTGGCGCCTGCGGCGCTTTTCGTTCAAGTTCTCATCTTGGGGGGGTCCGAGACGTTTCTCTTGGGTCCGGAATTTTCGAAAGACTGTGCGAAATACTCAATATCGAAATCGTTCTACAGCATTCCACCAGATTACCAGATTCGATCCGATGGTGTCAGCTGATGCTGGATAGTGGAGCGCTTTGGCGCCGAAGAGCGCTGAGGACGCAGCGCCAGAGGATGAACGGCCTCGACATCGGCAATCTTCCCATACCGGAAGAAGCCAGGAATCGGCCCTGCGTTGCTCTCGGGATCGAAGGCTCGGCCAACAAGGTGCGTGCCGCCTCGCAGCCCCTGGCTGGACCTCCAAGTCTCACGCTGGACGCGGCGTAGGTTGGCGTAGGAGTGCTTCGCTACACCCCTGACGGCGGATATGTGATCTTGGCGAACCCCAGAAAGACGTATGTGGCCCCGGCGGGGCATGGCTTCCTTCCCAAGCAGACAGCGTGGCATCACCAGCGACACATCGTGCCCCTGGTGCGGGAGGCGCTGATCCAGGCCGGCATCAGCGAGCCGGAGAGGGAAGTTGACGTGATCTGCTTCACGAAGGGACCAGGCATGGGCGCGCCATTGCGATCTTGCGCCGTGTGTGCGCGCATGCTGAGCCTCTTGTGGCACAAACCGATGGTGGGAGTGAACCACTGCGTGGGTCACATCGAGATGGGTCGGGTGGCCACCAACGCGACCGACCCGGTGGTGCTGTATGTGAGCGGAGGCAACACGCAGGTTATCGCCTACGCACAGAAGAGATACTGCATCTTCGGCGAGACCATCGACATTGCGATTGGGAACTGTTTGGATCGCTTCGCTCGAAGCCTCGGCCTGAGCAACGACCCGAGCCCGGGGTACAACATCGAACAGATGGCGAGGAGGGGAAGCAAGTACATCGAACTGCCTTACGTCGTCAAGGGCATGGATGTGAGCTTCTCTGGGCTGCTGAGCTACATCGAGAAGGAAGGCATGGAGGCTCTCAAGCGGGGCGAGTATACCCGGGAGGATCTGTGCTTCAGTCTCCAGGAGACCATCTTTGCGATGATGACGGAGATCACCGAACGAGCGATGGCGCATTGCGGTAAGATCTTTTTTTCTTCTTCCCATCCTCGCCGCGGTCGAGTGGCGGCGATGTTTGCCTGACCATGACCTTGTAGGCCAAACGACCGTGCTCCTCGTCGGCGGCGTTGGCTGCAACAAGCGCCTGCAAGAGATGATGACCATCATGGCGAGGGAGCGGGGCGCATCCGTCTGCGCCATGGACGACAGGTATTGCATAGACAACGGAGCTATGATTGCACAAGCGGGGATCTTCTCTTTCCAGTTCGGAACTTCGACAACAATCGAGGATACTTGGTGCACACAGCGATTTCGAACGGACGCAATGACCATTGCGTGGCGTCAGTAATAATCCTTCCTCAGAAAAGAGGCGCTGATTCTTGATCTCTCTATCATCACCCCTCCTTGCCTTAACGATAATCACGAGGTACTCCTCTGGCAACAGTAAGACGGCGCTGCTGCATCTGACGATGCTCACCCCAATCACACATGATCACATGGTACATTCAAAACAGCACTCATGCGCCGTCCACCAGTTTTCCGAGATCCAGAAGAAGGTGCACCAAACTGTTTGCACCTGCAGTATGTAATACGCAAGAAACATGAACTCTATACAACTGCCGGCGGCACCACAAGTCGACACAAAA
>JAAMXY010000319.1:0-64368 GCA_019677205.1 Pinguiococcus pyrenoidosus | reverse complement strand
AGTTGGGGGCACACCGCTATGACACAGGATTGCTTTCCCTCGTCGGGCCACTGACATCCGCTGGAGATGACTGGCGTTGCACCTCTCTAGCTTCTGCTGACTGTGAGGAAGACGACCGTTAGCCGAGCGCCCCAAGCTTGGAGCGCTTCGTCAGGGACCCACCTTCTGAGCCGGTTCTCGCGATGCCGGCGGTGGATCAGAATCGTCACTATCCACGCTATCCATTTCTGCTACGCTCCCGTCCTTCTCACGCATTTTTGGCTTCATTCCATCGACAGCACTGGTGTCGGCTGTCGGGCCCTTGCGCTTGGAGGCATCCGCAGTGCCCGAGCCCGAGCTATCCTCGCTCCCGCTACCGTTGCTGCCGGATTCCCGGGTGGTGGCATCGCTTTCCTGCTGGGCCAGGCTGTCCGAGCCCCCACTGCTGCCCGTCTCGCTGCTTGAGTCGTTGTTCGCGCCGCCGTTTCCAGAGAGCTTCCCAGAGAGCTTCCCACGCTCGCCCTTGACCGGCACCCTGCTTGCGTCCGCTAGGTTGGCATCGGTGCTTCCTCCCAGCGTTATCCGCTGCTTCTTGGACGGCTGGCTGAGACCATCCGGCCCCGAGGCTGCGTCCTCTTGCACGGCGTCAGGGAGAGACCCCGGCCTTGATCTGGTCGACGTGGAATCATGCGATCGTCTCACGGAATCGAGGAAGCCCATGAACATGTCCCCGTCGTTCCTATCTGCCCGAGGTCGGACACGCCGGCCAGCAGGATGCCCCTCCTGCTCCTGCTGAGGATTTGCTCGGGGCGCATTCTTCTTGTCTGAAGAACCCGAGCTTGTTCGAGAACGCTGCCCTGGAGCCTGTCCTTGCGTAGGCCATTTCGCTTCTCGAGACGCTCCGTTCATGTGTGCGAAGGGAGCTTGTTGCTGCGGCGGCTGTTGCTGCGGCGGTTCTTGCTGCTGCTGTTGCTGCTGCGGCGGCGACTGCTGCTGCTGCTGGTGCTGGTGCTGTCGCTGTTGCTGGTGCTGGTGCTGTTGCTGTTGCTGTTGCTGCTGCTGCTGCTGTGCAGCGCTGGGCGGCATCCCATACTGCATGCCGGACTGCTCGGGCCGGGTGGGGAACACAGCAGATGCTGGATTTGCCAGTCCTGCGGTAACGTTTGGCAGCTTCGAAGCGCTCGCGAAAGGCATCGGTCTTGGGTGGGCGCCGTTGGAAGGCATCAGCGTCTCTGGTCTCTGCGGCTGTCCTCGAGCAGGGTTGCCCGGCCCGGTTGGAATGTGACTCTGCATGGGCTCAACTTTGCTTTGCCAGGCAGGAGGAACCTGAGGCATGCTCGATCCTCCGTACCCTTGGTACGAGTTGGAGTTCGGCTCCATGCCGTATCCAGGAGGCTGCTGCTGCCCATATCCCGAGCGGGGATCGTGGACGCCCCCGTGGGGCATGTGGGCCCGGTAGTCTCTGGACTCGGCCACCAGCGGCATCTGGCTGTGGTTCGTCGCGATCGCATCCATCACGTGCGTCGTCATCCCGTTGTAGTGGGCGTACTCCCGGTGGCCTTGCGGCGGGCCTTGCCCCTGGTGCATGACGAGCGCGTCGATTGCAGGCGACGACACAACGTTCCGTCCCTGAAGCACCGTCGAGTCGAACTCCAGCAGACCTACACAACGCTTGGTGAGATGGTGTCCACGAGACGCGGGCGATGCGGAAAGCGTTTTTCTTACACTGATCCTTTCGGCGATTCCTCTCCAGGCGCGTCTTGAATCGCGTCTCGAGCGTGGAAAGTTCCTCCTTCGCCTTCTCGATCTCCTCCGCGTTGACGGAGTTCTGCTCTGCGCTGTGGTACACGCGCTTTCCCAAGCAGGCGGTGCCGGTGAACTTCTTGGTGATCCGCATCGGATCGCAGTTCAGCGCGTCGGCGAGGTAGGCACGGAGCGTCGTGCCCTCGGGGGCGCTCAGAAGACCCCGATTGAACAGCTCGATGATCTTCATGACGTAGTCCTCCTCCTCGACGGTCCACTTCCCTTTCCTCTTCTCGACCACGGGAACCTTCGCCTCGTGCTTCCCCATGGAGAACATGGGATAGGGCATGCTCGCCATCCCAGGATATCCCTGCACAGAGGAATTGGGGTGTCAGCACGAGGTCAAGCTGTCAAGAACCATCGCAGCATCTACTGTTGCCACGTCCCGTTACCTGGCCATTCGCCATGCTCATGCTCATCGAGGCCATCGACATGGGCATCCCGGCTGAGCCCGGCACCCCCTGCCCAGGAAGTCCTCCGCCCGAGTGCATGCCCTGCATTCCCATCGGGCCGTAGTCGGGTCCGCCGGCCACCATCGCGTTCGCGGAGTCATGCCTCATGGGCGCCGCGTTGCCGCTGTTCATGTGCATCTTGGCCATCATCATGCCGTTTGCAGAAGCCTGGCCGATTTGCTGCGCTTGTGACGGCGCCTGCACGTGCTGCTGGGCATGGAGCTGGTGCTGGCCATGCATCATGGGCAGGCTCGTGTGGTCGTTCATCATCTCCATGCCGCGGCCCGGCTGGGGAGGGTATGCTCCGTACGGCTGCTCCATGGGTCGCGCAGGCACGTGCACTGCGGCTGGATGCATGCTCCCGCCCTGCTGGCCGTAGCCTCTCCTGTCGTAGCCCTGCGGAGGCGCGTACATGCTGCTCTGGCCGCTGGGCATCATCGGAGGCGACGGTCCGGTGCCGTACTGGTCTCGCATCTGGTCGCCGTAGACCTGCGGCGGCGCCGGTGCGCCGTGCATGGTCGGGCCCGAGTGCATGCCGCGGGCCATGCCCGGCTGCATGCGGTTCGCATCCATGGCACGCGACCGCTGCTTTCGCAGGTGACGCGGCTTCCCTCGCGCTTGGAAAGGAGTCCGCCTCAGGAATTACGATCGTCGTTGCTCGGCGGGCGGGCCGCGTCCAGATCCGCGCGACTCCCGCGAAAGCGTAGGTCGCGCGACCTGCGTCTCCTCGAGCTCCGGATAAGCCACTCCGGTGCCCCGCTGGGAGGCTGCGGGCGGTGCTCGCGCGGAAGGGGGGCTTCCTCGCGGGCCGGCCAAGACTTGTCGCTTCTCACTGCTCCGAGCTCCAACAGCTCGCTCGCTCGCTCGCGCGGGTGCCGCAGCGCGTTTCTGGCCCCGGTACGGAGGCGGCCTTGCTCGTGCTACAGAGGTGTCCGTGGCGCGGCGGAGTCGCGGCGGAGAGCTTGGCGCCTCAATTTGATGTTCACGTCAAGGTGCGTAGGAAGCGGTGAGCCTCGTGTGAAGGTTGCGCGTGTTTGTTCGGCCGGTGCTTGCAGATGCTACCGGTATGTCAGGCGTACATCAGGTGGGCAGCACCTGTGATCGGCAACTCGACCTGCCATTGCCGCAGCCTTGTTCAGGGCGTCCAGGTTCGCTCAGCTCGTTCCGGGTTTCAGAGAAAGTTGATTGGTTCTATCTGCCAGCTACGTGCTAGGCCGGGGGCCAATGGCAGGTGTCGAGGCCAAGTGCGTAAGATGACGACAGTAAAGCTCCGTCCTATGGCTCCGCTCGGGGGCAGATTTTGCCCAAATTGGGCCTTTCGTACTGACGTTCGAGTGGCTTCGGGACTCACGCGCGAACGGGCTTTCCACATCATCATCATCACCGGAGAAAGCCAACGTCAGTCGACGGCCATTGGCTGCAGGGGGACGTCTTTCGGGCAGGTTCTGGCGGAGCGTTGTTTAAGTTCAAGTGGAAGCCTGGAGTTTCCCATACTTCGGCCGCGCAGCGCTCAAGACCGCCACGCACGAGCAGCGAGGACAGGCCGGATTGGCTGCTCGGGCGAACCGCTTTCAGCCCTTTCCACACCCGTTGTCGAAGTTGCTGGCAGCCTTCACCGTTGCTCTCGAAGTTGCCCAAATCTGCACTCCCACGAAATTCAACATGGTCCACGGGCGAAAAGAACTCGGAAGCTATGTCACGGCCCCGTATCCACACCGGCCACGCAAGCCCCGGCGACGCATTCGAAAAGAAGCAGCGTTGAAGGCAAGTGCCATCACCACACGTCATCGCGAGTTGAGAGCAAAAGATCAAAAGAGGCAGAAAGGCAGAAGAGCAAAAGAGCAAAAGAGCAAAAAAGAGTAGACTCCGTCCTCGCTCCGAATCGATTCAGGCCAAACCGTGGCCCCTTGTCCTTGATGATATTTCGAAACTGCTTGAACCGTGCAACGCAGCGCAACTCCGCTCCATCTCGACTCTGAAGCCATCCACCCGAATCTTCTTCGATGCTGGCCAGGTCGGACCGTCGGATGCGCGCGCCAATGTGAGAAGATCAGAGAGCGTGCTGCGGTGCCGTCGTCTCTGGTACCGTACCCGGCTTGAGCACGCGATGGGCGCTCTGCGGCAGGCGGCCCTGCTCGTGGCGCTTGTCGTCGTGCGAGCACACTCGGCGGCGGCGCCCTCGGCCTTCATCTTTGGCCTGGGCTACGTGGGCAGCGCCGTAGCCCAGTGCCTCCGCAGCAAGGGCTGGACGGTCCACGGCACGTGCACCAGCGAAGACAAGCTAGAGGCCGTGGCGCAAGAGGGCGTGCAGGGCTTCCTCTTCGACAGGCAAGGCCTGTCTCAGGACGCGCTGGACGCGCTCTACACCTGCTCGCATGTGCTGAGCACCGTGCCGCCCTTGGTGGACGGCGTCGACCCCGTCCTGCTGGACTTGGACGAGGAGATTGAGAGCTTGCATGACGACGGGGCCCTGCGATGGCTCGGCTACCTGTCCTCCACGGGCGTCTACGGCGACCACGGCGGCGCCTGGGTGGATGAGAGCACCGCCGCCAAGCCCAACCTCGCGCGCACCCGAGCTAGGTTCGCAGCCGAGAGGGAGTGGAGCAGCCTTTGGCAAGAGGCGCGCTCGCCGGTGCACGTCTTCCGCCTCGCCGGCATCTATGGTCCCGGGCGCAGCGCCCTCGACACCATCCGCAAGTACGCCGACGACCTGAGCGAGTGCATCGTCGACGACACCACCTTCATCAGCCGCGTGCACGTAGCAGACATTGTGGCGGTGATCGAGGCATCCATGGAGCGGCCGGAGCCCGGCACGCTGCTCAACGTGGCCGACGACCGGCCGGCCACGCGATACGAGGTCATGGCGCACGCTGCGCAGCTGGCAGGCCTCGGTCTTCCCCGCCCGGAGGATTTTACCGTCGCGCCGGTGAACCGAGGGGGTGGGAACAAGCGGGTGAGCAACACGGCAATGCGGGACATGCTGCAGCGCGCAAGGAGTGCGGCAGACGGCGCAGAAGGCGCATCGGCGCCGTCGCCCCTCAGATATCCGGATTATCTCGCGGGGCTGCGGGACATCGCCGCCAACAGCGAAGTCCCATTCACGCTGGGCCTGCCCGAGAGATTCCGCCCAAAGCCGCGCAGCCTGCCCAGCCAAAGTCCGACCGCCAGAGACCGAGGGCGAGATGCGGACGCGCAGAGCCTGCTGGAGGGGAGGATTGCGACGCTGGAGAGCCTCGTCGGCGTGCTGGCATCTCGGGTTGAAACGCTTGAGCAAGAGCTCAGCGAGCGGCCCCCGCGGGAATAGACTTGCCTCACTGCACCTCTTGCTGTCCATTTGCTCTTCCCAGCCCCGCCCTTTCCCCACAATCACGTGCTCACAAATGCTCCTCTCCTGCTCAGCTTCAAGGAGACTTTGTCGTTCCAGTTGGGGAGACAAGAGGAGAGGCTTCTTCTGGCCTCTCCTTGGCAAAGAAAATAAGTCGAATGCGGACAGGTCAAAAACACGAATGGGCAAGAAGAACGAAGGGGGCTTCAGGGGTAGGGCGGCGTCGTCAGATGACAGAAGCTAGTCTAGGCACGCAAGACAGTACACCCAAGGTCTCTCTCTATCGCGACCTCTTTCTCTCAAGTGTTCGAAGACACTCCAATCACTTCTCACAAACGTTCAACAGCATGATCAGAAGAGAAGAAGAGAAGCATTGAAATCAGGGTCCCGAGGAGACTACAATCCATTGCAAGCTATGAGCATGATCAGCGGTAAACACCATTCTAGGGAGACCACACGGGCAAGAGCAAGAAACAAGAAACAAGAAACAAGAAACAAGAATTCAAAGAACAAGAAACAAGAACAAGACAGAAACTTGTTCTACCGAATCAATGGCCAAATAGTGAAGATATCTGGGAGTTGTTTAGCGAGCTTGGCGCTCACCTGTCATCCAATGGCTGTCGGAAAGGATGAGAATGGTCCAATCGATGCACTGCGATTTGAGCGGCACTCCTTGGATCCATCCAGAACATGCGGGTGCTTACCGGTGGGTTCCGGCGTTTTGATTTGGGGTTGCGGCACGCGCTGTCGAGATCTCCGCCGCAGAGGGCTTCGGATCAGCTCTCTCGTGTTCCAGGTCCCTGTCGCAAGCGGCAGACGAAGAGGAAGGGAATCCTTCGCAGGCAGGGGTCG
Source organism: Pinguiococcus pyrenoidosus (assembly GCA_019677205.1). Lineage (NCBI taxonomy): Eukaryota > Pinguiophyceae > Pinguiochrysidales > Pinguiochrysidaceae > Pinguiococcus > Pinguiococcus pyrenoidosus. The sequence continues at coordinate 57,957 of JAAMXY010000319.1, read as the reverse complement.
TCAGTTCGAGCAAGTGGATTCGAATCTTCGGAGCTCCAAAGATCTTTCGCGCCAAAATGGCGGCGCTCGTCGCGGTGGCCAAATTCGACGTCAACATGAACGACCCGGACTACCTGGACCTCAGAGTGGGTGATCGCGTCGAGGTCATCGAGCGGGGAGAGCCGGGCGGCTGGTCCCAGGGCCGTCTAAACGGTCGCATCGGTGCTTTCCCAACCGATTATGTCGACTTTGAAGCGTCGGGAGAGCCGATGGAAATCGCGGTCCCCGAGTCCCTCGGAGACCCGAGCTCGCCGGGCACTGCGGAGTTCCCGCGCGAAGTCTCTCCTCAGGTCGACCAGGGGACGGTGGAGGCCATCTTCGCGTTCACCGCGCGGGAGGCCAACGAGTTGAGCATGGCGGTTGGAGACATCATCAAAGTCATCGAGAAAGACGGCGACTGGTGGATCGGGCGGAATGCCCACGGACAGCAGGGCTGCTTCCCGAGCAACTACGTCAAGCCGGCTTCCCCGGACGAGTCGAACGAGGCCCTGAAAAGGATGAAGAAGGCGCTCCCTGCCGCGCCGCGTCCGGGCGCCGAAAGCAGCCCCTTCGGAAGCGCAGCAGGGGTGGTCGGTGCCGCGGCGGCGGGACCAAGGCCTGCGGCCAACCCTGTGACACCTCCGACCACTCGACCGGGCTTCTCGACCCCTTCGCCTCCCAGCGGAGGAACCGCTCCACCAGCTGGCGGTGGAAACGTAGCGATCGTCCACCGGCAGGAGGTTTCGCCCAATCCGACGGGCATGGCCCTGGGTCGCGTCCCAACGTGGGTCGAGCCGGCCTTCAAGGACATCTACCTGGACCAGTTCCTGCCGGAGATCGCCCACGAGCAGGCGGAGACGATGCTTTCCTCGGCTCAGCAAACAAACCGTGGGAAGAAGCCTGCGAGCGTGAGGCTCTGGGAATCGACCGAGTTCGTCTCGAAGGTGCTGCGGAACATGAACAACGCTGGGTTTGACGCCCGCCTGGAGCGCGCGATCAGCTGGATGACATACGCGCTGCAGGGCGCGGGAGAGCTCGTCCTGCAGATGCCCATGGGCACGGGCGACGATACACGCTTCCAGGGATTCTTGATGTTCCTCATGGGACGAATCCGCAACATGGCTGATGGTGATATCATGGTGGTCCCCGGGGGCTGGGCGTCGACCCCCAGGGACTCCGCGGAAGCGCAGCCTGGCTCCAGCCTGAGTCCCATGGACGAAGGGCAGCTGGTCCTTTACCTCGTGCACCGGATTTCGTCGGAAAAGTGCACCTTCGCGATCGCCAACACGGGGAAAGGCCGTGAGCAGCACCCCAAGCGCATCGATCCGGGCTCTGGAGAACTGCAGAGCTGTGACGCGGTCGTCATCCATGACGTGCCCGCCGGCCGTATCACGGACAGCGCCTTCTGGTTCATCCTCCTGAGACTCGCAGTCTACCCGAACAGGAAGCACACGGAAGAGGAGGCGAGTCTGCTCATCTACAATCGGATCATCCCTTTCTTGAACTCGAGGTCCTTTGGAGCGAATTTTGCCGGGCCGGCTGCCGACGAGCTGGACTGGAGGCCCGTGACGAGCACCCCGGATGTGAGCTTCACGCGCTGCGTCCTTCAGGCGCTTCGGACCGGCATGCGCATGCTTGGCCTGACCGCGGGGCAAGCTACCCATGCCGAAGCAATGGTCCGATGGTCTCTGCTGAAGATGACGTACAGCGACTTGCACCTGGTTCCGAGTCTGACGTCGTCGGACGCCAACCTCATCCGACTCGCCTGTCGACAAACGGCACAACTAGCGAGCAAGCTGAATAGCCCGCTCTCGAGCACTGCCGCGCAGCAGCTCCAAGACGTCAAGGATGTGGTTGACATGGTGCAAAAGGAAGTTGAGAAGATCCGCGAAATCGCGGATACCTCTCGCCCACCCGTGCTGACGATCCCTTCGGACCCATCGGAAAGCGCCGACGCCAAGATGCATTGGGCTTCGTGCTTTCCTCTTTTTGGGCGCTTCCGACGCGACACGGAGATCGAGCATTTGATAGGAGAGGCGAAGGTTCCCCCGATTCAGCTGCCCGTGGAGCTTTCCCTAATTCCCGATCGGGTTGAGAACTTTCAGGACGCTGCGCACGCCCTGCGCAACGCAGCGCAGCTGTGTACGTTGCTGGGGAATCAGGCCGAACACATCGGCAACTCGGCAATTCTCCGCTGCTCGCTGGTGATGCATCTTGCGATGCGGGTCCTGCCGATTCCGCTTCCGCTCGATCATCCGCAGCGCGAGGCCAACTGCTTCTGGGCGAGCGACCGCTGCGAGATGAGACGCGAGACTCAAGTGGATCTGCTCGGCTTGCTGTCGCGCGTCGCGCGTCATTTTTCGGCAGCGGCCCTGAGCATTCACGTGACAAGGTCGTTCGACGCGTCGAGGATCCTCGTCATGGCCATCTTCGCCACGATAGCCGACGCCCTTCTTCGAAAGCGCACGTGCGACATACAAGGCCTGCTTTCACAGCACTACAGCGCCGCTGCGGAAGGGCCGATCAAGCCGTTTGGTTTTGAAGTTGGCCTGTTCGCAATCGAGTCCGAGTTTCTCCGCTTCCACGATCCGGAAATGACTACCAACCGGACCTTGGTGCTGGACTATTTCGAGTCGATCAGTCGGCACATTCCACAAGACCACATGATGTTCCGCTTCGAGCGCTCCATGAAGTTTGGCGTGGCGGAAGAGGCGCTCCTGAACCAGCTGGCCCTGTCCCTTGCCTTGCCCAGATATGTGGGGTCTGGATCGGGCGAGCCGACGAAAAGCACGACAGCAGCGGACCCGCAGGCCTCCCTACTACCCCTCTATCTGACTGGAGAGGAACCGGAGCTTCTCGATAACTACCCCGAGTTCGCAGCCTTCCGGGACATCGTCTTCATGTTCAAGATGCTGATGAATCCCACGAGCGACGCCCTCCCGGAGATCAGGGCCTGGAGGCCGAGGGATGCCGTGCTGAAGTGGACTGTCAAGCGCCCTGGCGTCTTCACGGCGAAGACGGAAGCTGATGACCACGATCCGATGGGAACGCTGCACGTGCATGGATTCAACCGCCGCCTCGTTTGCTCGGGTCTGGACAGCGATATCGCCAAGAGCGCGACGGAGGAGAAACGCTACAAGCGGACCCGAATGGAGCGTTTCTTTGGCGCTTTCAAGGGTCACGCGGCGAAGCCGCGAGCTCCTCCCTCTGGCGCGAACCCTAGCAGGCTGGCAGGGACGAAGATCGCGAGTGAGGATGACGTGCTGCACCTGAAGGAGCTCCCAACGTTTGGCGGAGTTTTGCGCGCGAGTGACGCCGAGCTTCTGCTGCAGTATCTCACCGTGCCGTATCTCCGGATCCCCTTGGTGCTGTCGCTTTTTAGCGACCCCCAGAAGCTGTTGGCCTTGAACAGCGTCGAGCTGCAGGAAGTTCTGGATAGTTGCCTCTTCGAGCCGGGCTTGTGGCAAAGCGCGCTCGACAAGGCTCTCCCTGACACAATTCCGCCCGAGACGGACGAGCATCTGGCCACTCCGGTGGGGCTGCTCTTCAATGAGCTTGCGATGGCACCGTGGAGCACTCTCGAGCCCATCAAGAAGATGCTGAACTCCGTCCTAGAGTTCGACACCGGTCGATTCTCGACGGCGACGGGAGACGTCTCGCTTTACATCATGCGGCTCGTTGTGCGACTTGAGGAGTACATGGCCTACATGTGCCGCCACGCCGATTGGCTCGCCGAGCAGACGGCCAAAGGACACGCGGGGGGATACGGGTCGAGGCACGAATGCTACATACGTGGACTGGCGGCGGAGAATACGGACAACTTGGCGTGGATCCGGTCCACTCAGGCGAGCCTCCGAGCGTCCCTTCGAGGGCAGCTTTTCGCCATGCTGGACCGATGGTGCTCCGTCGCGATGAAGGAGGACGACATCGAGAACGCTTGCGTCTTGCACGCTCACCTGTTGTACATGTTCAAGAGCGTCGACTACGAAGAGATGAACTTCGAGATTCTGTCGACGCTCCTGTCGTCGCAGATCTTCCTCAACATCAACTTCCGCTTCGACATGGAGGCCAAGCCATTTGAGGATGCCAGCGATGGATTCTCCGCCGTGTCGGGCGCTTTGAGAGGCCTCCTGAACAAATCCCGCGCGGATGCTGAGCACATAGACTTGAGCCTGCTCATTCCTCCCCACGAAGTGTTCACCTTGATGGCCAAGCAAAGAGGCCTCGTGCTCCGGTACATGAAGGAGAATCCGAGCATCGCTGACGAGGCGCTCGAAGCGGTTGTGAGGATTGTCACCTTCACGGGCGATCGCAACGCCCCGCATGATGATCACTCGGGTCATTTACAAGCGCGGAGGTGGGTCTCCATCCAAAGGCAGGGATGCTTCGGAAGGTTCATCCCAGACACGGAAGTCGCCTCCCTTGACGAGGCCCTGGACCGCGTCAACTCCGACGGAAAGCTGAACTACGAGGAGTGGCTACGCGCCACCACTACGGAAGCGGTGGACACCGAGATAAACGTGCAGCTCGGAGAGTACACCCTGAAGAAGCATCCGATGCATCTGATGGACCAGCAGGTGACGGCGCACCCTGCCTTCGCATCGATCTTCGGAAGCACTGCGTCTGAAAGGGGGGTGCAATGCGCGGAGGTGAAGCACACAACCATGCGCCGCTGGTATCGCATCGTCGGAAGGCGCCACGATTGCCTGTACTGGGCTCCCGACCCCCGAGACATCCTGGGCTCCGTGCCATACACGCGTGAGTACAATGCCGGCTTGAGCCTGCAGAAAGGCGAAGCGTGGATCCGAGACGTCTTCGAGTTCTGGCGGAGGACGTACTTTGGAGATCACGAGATCGAAGTGCTGCTTCCCAACCAGGATTTCAGCGCCCAACACATCGCAAAGCTCCTTGTGAAGTTTGTCGGCGAAACTCACGACATCTCAAGAGAGGAGGCGAAGCAGAAGCGCCTCATTCGCTTCCTCGGCTCCTCCGCGGAGGTGGGCAAGCGCGTCGAGAGCCTCAAGGAAGTCGTCGTATTCCGCGATCCGCCAGTCGTTCATATCTACGACGTGGTGGAGCACGGCCGACGGTACTACAGGACACTGGCCTTCACCTCGGACGCCCGGATCTGCCTCCACGATCCCGAGGCGGATCATCAGCCGGTTCTCCGGCCAGATGGATCATGTACGTTCCGTGGTGGCGATCCGACTCGCCCAGTCCCGCCGCATACTTCGCTGGTCATCACCCGAAATCTCAACGTTGAGAAGGGCATCGAGACCTTCATTCCCTCCCACTTCCTTCGGGGACTCATCCCGGCTGCCCTGCTGGAGATGTATGAGTTCTGGCAAGACGAGAACGACAATCTCACCGGCTATCTCATCGTTGACCTTTCCGTGAAAAAGAGCAAGAATCGCGCCCTCCTGATCGAGGCCGCTCGAAAGGCTGAGGAGAGCAACCAGCGCCTGCGGAAAATGCAGGAGTCTGACTTCGAGCCGACGAGGGTGACTCGCTCGAGCGACCCCGACTATGAGGCCGCCGCGGCGGTGACGGCCATCGCAGAGGCAGCGGCCAGGAAAGAGGCGGACAGGAAAGCGTCGGCCATCAAGGATCCCACCATGCTTCGAATCCAGCTCTACAAGGACAAAGAGGTGGACAGGACGGGTTTCGGCTTCAGCACCGCAATGGCGGTTCTGCAACAAGTTCCTCTCACCGATGAGGGAGCTATCGTCGGCGCTTCTGGAGGGGCGGCTGGCCTTTCGAAGACCTCCCCGAGGCCTGGCCTGCTGGATGCGCCGGGAATGCTGGAGAGCGAGTCCGTGGACACAACCCGACCGATCCGTACCCTGGTGAACCTTCTCTGGGCCCCGCAGTCGAGCAAGATCCTTGCGAATCTTCTGAATCTGCTCCTGCGGGTGGAGAACCTTTCTCACATCTTGGCGTGGTCGGAGCTCCAGCATGAGAGTCCTGGAGACGCCACATCCATTGACGTCATCGAGATGCCCCGAGTAGGAATCTCCTTTCGCGCAGAAGCGTCAGGGAAGGCGAAGAAGTTTGTGTGCCTGGAGCACTCGGATCTGTCCATCTGCAACGAGCCTCCCAGCTGTCCGCGTTTGCAGCAGCTTCTTGGTGGATTGCCGCATTCCCTTCTGCTGGAGGACAGGGACGGCGAGCTCCACCTGCTCCTTCCGGCTACGACGTTGCCGATGAGGCCCCTGATCTACGAAGCGCCCTTCTCAACGGACTTGCTGCTGGACCGGAACAACGTGAGGTGGCTCGAAAACACCGAGGGCTCGCGCCACTACGTGTATCCGATCCACTCCAGCCGGCTCTTCCTGACGACGCCCACGCTTGCTTCGGCGCTGTACCTCATGCTGTGCAAGTTTCTTGTCCGAGACTACCCCGCGGTGTTCCGGCTTGCGGACTCGTGCGTGAGTGATCAGCGACTGAACAAGGAGGAGGAGCAGATCTTCGACCAGCTGGAGTTCTGCAGCAACGACAGTCATCCGGACGCCCACGCTTGTCGGCTGAAGATATCCTTGGCGACTTCCGGCTCCACGGATGCAATGATCTGCCCGTGGGTCCTGGGGGAGGAGCTCGGTCACTACATATCGAAGAGACGCTACTGCAGTGCCGTCTGCCAGCTCACCACGTATGAGGAGATGCAGCTGCTCGCCATGGCGCTGCAGGCTGGCGAGTCGCCCATTCTTCAGAATCGATACGTCCTCCTGGAGGCGGCCTGCGGGATGGTGCAAGCGTACACGGAAGTCGTTGCGCGCAACCCGGATGCCACGCCCGTCATTGAGAAGCCTCAAGTCCGGATTCAGCAGCCGAAGAGCCCGGTCTACGCCGACTTTGATTCGTTTGTCGACAAGACCGCCTTCGATGAAATGAAGGACACCATATCAGCCAAGCTCAGCAATGCATTCAGCGCGACCTTCAGCGCGTACACCCGGCCGGACGCCGAGTCCGGGGCGGCGTCGATGGCGCTACTCAACAAGGCCTTGGAGCACGGGCTGTCGCTTGGCGGAGGCCGGGACCACCTTGGCTTCTGCTTCTTCTACGAGCTTCTCACCGAGTCGCTGGACTTCAAGCTCGACGTGAATGACAACACGTTCCATCTGGGGAGCATCCTCGTGCGCTTGCTGCCTCAGAACGAGGTGGCGGTGACGTCGCGCTTCATGAGCACGTTACGAATCATCATGAACAATCCGGAGATGAGGTCAAGGATGCCCAAGTACGACCCATCGAAGCGCTCTCTCACGAGCATGCTGGGGGGGAGCGACGCTGTCACTCACCTGCTGAGGAAGGCTCACGTCGTCGTCGTTGAGAACCGGGCGTACATCGAGTTTCCGGAGCGGACGGATGCCAGGCTGCAGGTGTACCAGGCTCCAGATGTCTTTGAGCCGGACATTGCCACGCTCGCCACGGACGTGTTTGCCGACGCGAATATCTTCCTGGGTCCCCCGTCCGACGGAGTCACCTGCGGGAAGCTCCCGCGCGTGACGGACTTCGGCTGCGACGTCCGTGAAATGTACCCGACCGAGGTGATGTCGGTGGCCAAGCAGGACATTGCCGTGACCGTTCGGGACATCGAGTGCTTCTCAAAGGCACCCATGGACGCGCTGCCCGGTGGCCTCAGCAAGTACATTTCCTTTCGGACGAGGAGGGACAGGGGCCTGTCGCAGATTGCGGAGGAAGTGGCCTTCTCGGTGGGATCTCATCCGTCCGCGGCGTCTCACATCGCCGATCAGATCCGGAGCCGGCTAGAACAGGACGTCAAGCTGTATGCCAACGTGCAGAACACCGAGGCCAAGCCCCAGTTGCGCACCATGCTTGACGAAGAGGTGGATCGCATGGTTGGCTCGGACGGTACAGCCGACGCGGGGATGCTCAGCCGCTGCATCAGTCACGTCGAGGAGCTTGTCAACTCGCTCCGAGCCTTAAGACGGGAGGATGAAGAGTATGTGGATCGCGCCTTGAAGTACCTCGACGAGGCTGTCAACAACGTCAAGGGAGAGGCCGAGACGGTGGGCGCGTATGGTGAGGGCGAGGCACGCGCTCGGATCGCCTATCAGCTTGGGCAGATCGGGGGCGTCAACAGTCGCATCGCAACGGACCTCCTGATCAGGTTGTTGATGAGTGTATGGGGCGACTCGGACCTGGCTCAGCTGAATCCTTTCCTGGAGGAGCACAGGGAGACCGTCATCTCTGTCGCGGTTGCAACCATGTGTAGATCGAATCGGGTCTCCCAGGCGCTGCAGTGCCTCGGCAGTGCCGTCGATCTCTTGGACTCTCTGTGGAAGCTGAAATCCCAGACCGCCGCCATGCCGCGCGACTCGCTCATCCTTCCGAATGCGGTGAAGCTGAAGGCCTCGTCCTTGGCCGCCAAGCTCGCCGCCGAGCGCCACTTCTGCTCCGCGGGAGAGTCGAGCACGGCCGTGGACTTTGATCCGCGGTTTCTGGTCTTCGAGTTCACGTACGGCCTTCTTCTGCGCAAGTCTCAGGTCGAAATGGTGCGCAAATTCATGGAGACGGCGAGCAGAGGCGAGAGCATGGTTCGCCAGATGATCATGGGGGCCGGCAAGACAACCGTGGTCGGGCCACTCCTGGCCTTACTGCTGGCGGATGGTGACAGCCTTGTCATGCAGGTGTGCCCCAGCGCGCTCCTGGAGATGACCCGGAATGTGATGCGCGAAAGATTCAGCGCCCTCGTCTGCCGGCCAATCTACACCTTCCACTTCGAGCGGTATCTGGAGGTGACACCGCACCTCCTTGGGAAGCTGCGGCGGGCGGCGGAATCCAGGGCGATCGTTGTCAGCAATCCAACTTCCATAAAGAGCTTCCAACTGAAGCTTATCGAGATCATTCATGCACTGGACGCCAACGTCGCTGCGGGCGGGCAACTCGGCGCAATCGACAGCAAGGGCATTTCGGACGCCCTGAAGAGCGCCGCCGCTGGCTTCTTCGGACTGCGCCGCGAAGGGAGCATGTCCGAGCTCATTCTGCAAGAGGACGAGGTGGAGAAGCTGAAGCAGCAGGCCATCACCATCGTCCAGATTTTGAAGATTTTCAAGTCTGCGACGCTCATTCTCGACGAAGTCGATCTGCTGCTGCATCCCCTGAAGAGCGAGTTGAATTGGCCGCTCGGGGTGAAGGAAGCTCTGGACTTCACCCGCTCCAGTAGTGGCACCGGCCTCCGCTGGGATCTCCCTTTCCACCTGCTGGACGGCATCTTCTACGCGGCGGAGGGCATCCGATCCTTGACCACAGAAGTAACCGATTCCCGCGAGAGCCGCTCCGTGCTCGACGGACTCAGCAAGGCGGTGGCGCGGGGAATCGATGAAAGGCTGCTTCAAGCCGTGCCCCACCTTGTGCTCCTCAGCAAGAAGTTCTATCACCAGCATCTGAAGGATTTCTTGGCTCGCTGGCTGCTCATCTGGCTCCGCGAGAGGAGACTCGCGGCGATAAGCGACGCCGACGCTCTCGACTACCTCCTCAAGGGTAGCAAGGCCAATCCCGTTGCGGTCCGGACGATCAACGAGAACTGCACGGATGATCACGTGAAGATGCTGAACCTTGGGCACGACTGGCTTCGCGCCTTTTTACCGTTCGTGCTCGCGAAGATCGACCGCGTTACCTTTGGCCTTCTCTCGCCGGAGAACCTCGCGCAGGCCTTGGCAAGAGATCCCCGGATGCCTCGTTCTCGGCGCTTGGTGGCCGTGCCTTTCGTTGGGAAAGATGTGCCATCTCGGGCGTCCGAGTTTTCTCATCCAGACGTGACGATCGGCTTGACCATCTTGGCGTACCGCTACGAAGGGCTCCGGCGATCCGACTTCATTCAGGTCATCGGCAGCATTCGCGATCGTATGGAGCAGGAGTACGGACCGTACCCGAAGAGGCCATCGTGCAAGACTTTCATCGACTGGGTGGAGAAAGCTGGAGGTGCCGTGAGGGGCACCCCTCTGCACAGGCAGAAGCAGCAGAGCGCCGCCGAGGCTGCGGGCAGCTTCACAGCTGCCGCTCGCGTCCCCGGGCACGAGTTCGACGACATTTGGCCCCTTCAGCTCGTCAGCATTCGCGACGAGGATCAGATGCACGTGCTCTACGAGCTCCTGAAGAAGCTGCCGCACATGATCCGGTACTACCTGAACAACTTCATCTTCCCCGTGACGTGCGAGCACAAGAGCCTGAAGCTGAGCGCGAGCGGACAAGACCTTGGCTCGGACATCATCTGGGGCCGTCGCCTGGGATTCTCCGGCACCCCTTCCGACATGCTCCCGAAGGAGATGGGAGCGTGCCAGTTCGAACCAGGATCCGACGGCAAGATCTTGAGGTACCTCACGGATCCCAGCGTGGTCACGACAGTGCAGTTGAGTCCTGGCTGGTGCCCCACGAGCATCCTTGATCAGATCGCGGAGGGAAAGTATGCCGCCCTCATCGACACCGGTGCGCTGATAACGGGACTTAGCAACGTCCAGGTTGCCCAGTACCTGCTCCGGGCCAACCTACCGAAGAAGTACAAGGGTTGTGTCTATCTCGACGAAGAGGACAAGCAGATGGTCCTGATGCGGGACACGTTCAGGGTCGAGCCGCTCGCTTCGTGTGGCCTGCAGCAGCATGAAAGGTTCACGTTCTACGACCAGATTCACACCACTGGGATGGACATCAAGCAGCCGTTGAGCTGCACTGCGGCTCTTACGCTTGGCAAAGACATGGTATTCCGCGACTACGCTCAAGGGGCCTTCCGCATGCGTGGAATTGGCCAAGGGCAACAGATTGAGCTTCTCATCCCACCCGAGATCCACCATCTTGTCCGAACGCATGTCGCGCTCGGCGAGGGGAAGACGCCAGAGATTCGCGAGCAAGAGGCCAAGCGCCTCGGCGACACGGATCAGGCCAGCCGCAAGCTGCGCGACGTGGCCGCGTGGCTGGTCCTGAACTCCTACCGCTCCGAGGCGGTCCAATTCAACCTTCTCTGCGAGCAGGGTGTGCGCAACGTGTACAGGAAGAAGGCCTGGAACACGCTGCTTCCCACGGTCAATACACTTAGTGACATTTCTCGGGTGATGAGCATGAAGAGGATCTCGAAGGACTTCCAAAGCGACACGCTGTTGGACAGGTTCACTCAGCGTTGTGTTGACACCTTCCGGGAACCTGTCGACTACTTGGTGGAAAACAGCGTTCCAGTGCCCAAGAAGTTCAGCGAAAAGATCCGCGACATCATGAATGCTCACGCAGCCCTGATCGATGGCGATACCGCAGCGCATCAGGCGGCGGACGCAATTCTTGCGACCATCGAGGAGAGTGAGACGATGGCTGCTAGGGCTCGGCAGCAGGCCAGCGCACCGGTGTTCGAGGAAGGCAGGGACAGTCCAATGGATCCCGCGGCCATCAACCAGGAGAGAGCCTTCACGGGGGAGCAGGTGCAAGAGCAGGAGCAAGAACAGGAGCAGGAGCAGGAGCAGGAGCAGGAGCAAGAGCACGAGAAGGAGAGCGAGGAGCCGCCGGATCAGTACACCAAGAAGAAGTACAGCAGAGAGGACGAAGGGATCCGATCGTGGCCTCTCGAAGCTCTCGCACACCCTCCGACTGGCGACCTGCACGGATTCTATCCTCTGCGGGACTACGGCGTGCTGGTGAAGCTCACGAAGGCTCCCATCAAGCTGTCCTTCCCGGACTATCTCTACTTCAGTCGGAACCACTACGAGCGCTCTTGGGCACTGAAGACCTTTCGGCGGCTCAAGAACGTCATCTGCATCTTGGACTGGGTGCCGGACGAGGAGGCGCTCATCATGGACGACGGCACCATGGGGGACGGTGCGCCGGGTGGCGTCGTTCAGAGACTGTCCCAGGTCGGTTCACATGGGCCCAGCTTGACATCAGATCAGGAAGTCCGCCTGCAGAAATCGCTGGACATGTTCGACGTGTCGAACAACGGGCTCTACTCGCAGCGCGAGTTGCGAGAAGTCCTCAAGGCCATGGATGTGGACTTCGAAGGTGGCGAGACGGGTGGCGATGATCTCGTGAGCTACATGATGGAAACCATGGACACCGACCAGGACGGATACCTGGACCGCTCTCAGGCGCACGAAATGATCCGCAAGCATGCGTTCTATTACATGCAGAGCGGTCGATACTACGTGGTGCTCAGCCTCTTTGAAGCTGAAGCGATCCGCGGGGTCATCCACATGAGACAATCGAAGCCGCTGCTCGACCCGGTCCTCAGCACGCGGGGGGAAAGCTTCGTTCCCAGAGCGTCGATATCGCTTCGAACGCCGACGAGCTTCCTTGACGGGTCATCCGGATACGTTCCCGCCTACCTGTACCAGCAGACCACCGCCGAGCAGTGCTGTCGCTTCGTTGACTCGCAGGTCGAGTACACGGAGAAGCAGATGAATGCGCTGCTGCGGGCGCTTCAAAGCAATGAGTGCGAGCAGAGAAAGGCGTTCTTCAAGGACGTGAAGTCCTGTCGCCGCCGCCGACGAGTTCCCCTGGACCAGACGACGCTTGGTCGGCTCTTCACGACCCCTGACGAGTATCACCTGCTGCAGTTCCGCGCCGTCGTGAGCCGGATTCGCCATCTCATCAGGTCGAAAGGCCTCCTCACGATGGACACCTTCCAGCTTTTTGACTCGAAGCGGAACGGCTTCCTGACCTACGCCGAGCTCTACGGCGGCCTCACCTGGCTCGGCTTGGAAATGACGCCTGCTCAGATCTTTGATCTCGTGCGCCAAATCGATATTGAGAACGACGGTGTGATCACCGTCGAGAGCTTCAAGGGGGCTTTCTACGATGAGGGCCTTCAGGAAGACGATCTCTCGAAGCCGTCGGTCATCGACTTGAATGCGGTCAAGATTGAGGAACGGAAGATCGAGGGCCTGGAGGACATGATCGCGCGTGGCAGCGACGCAGCAGAGCCCACCATGACGAGGAAGGAAGCGCTCGACAGAGCTCTGGCCGTCGGCAACTCCTACAAGTTCAAGATGCAGTCCCAGAAGGCGTTCCAGATGGTATGGAACTCGCAGGGAACGATGACCCGGAGCCGGGTGAGCCTCTGGATCCCCGACATTGAATCTGGCATCTTCAGGAGGAATCGCGTCCGCGTTTGCCTCGGCGCGTACGCGTCGGGCGACTTCAATCCGCCCTCGAAGTCCAAGTCAGGAGGTGCACACGTCATCCTGGAGATCACCGACCTCGGGAATCTGAGCATCAGCAACAGCGAGAAGCTCGAGGCGATTCTCACTGCGATCCTTCCGCCTCCCTCGCGCTTCAGGCAGCTGTATTCGCTCACGGGGAGCAAGAAGCCGTTGTATGCGTGGCAGCCCGTGGCCCCGAATGGCTTCGTGGCGCTTGGAATCATGGTGACGACCACGCACGATCCGCCGCCGCCAAGCTCGATGCGGTGCGTCCCGGCGGTATGGGCCACGCCAGCTGATCCAGAGAAGAACGTGAAGATCTGGGATGATTCCGGGACTGGTGGGCGTTCGGGGGCAATCTGGCGGTGTGGATCCCTGGGGCTCATCCGAATCCTGGTGGGCACCGATGAGCCGGCCGATGTTGTGGATCTGCCTGCAAACTTCCGCCTGGAGCTCACTTCCTCAATGATCAGAGAGGTAGTAGGAGAGGAAGAACCGTCCTCTCCGGAGCCGATTCGGCGCGCCCAAAATAGGCGACGCTCGGAAATCTAGGTCGCCCCCGGCGTGTGCGGTGAGCAGCCCAGAAAACAACAGCCTTTTTTCCTTGGAGGGTGGCTCTTCAGTCGCATCGGACGGGAAATCTACTCGGCGGTTACGCCAGTTGCGTGTCTGTTTACTCGGGGTTCAGCGACCCGAGAGCCTTCTTGGAGAGGCCCTTGATCATGCTGTCCTTCTGCTCCATGGAGCACTTGATGAGATCCTTGATGGAGAGAAGCCCCGTGAGCTTCTCATCGTCCGCGATGACGGGAAGATGGCGAACGTCGCGGGCCTGAGAAGTTTCGAGAACGTCAGCAAGGGGTTGGTGCTCAGAAACGATGGGATGGACTCGCTTCCACTGGTGTGAAGTCACCTACCAGCATCAGCCGCATGCATTTCTGCAGCGAGTCTCCCTGCTTTGCGGCCAGGAGGTTGGCCCGAGTCGTCATGATGTCCTTCGTTGGCGTCGCCTTGGAGCTCTTGCCCAGCAAGGCAACCTTACGCCTGTGGAAGAGGGAGAAGCACGCTGAGCAGCTGACCGCCGCTGCCACTCCTGAAGGGACTTACACGTAGTCGCGCTGCGACAGGATGCCCAGGACCTCCTGGTTCTCGTTGACAATCATGACCGCATCCGTATTGTTCGCCACGAAAAGCTGCAGCGCCTACGATCGCCATCCGCTCGTGAACCCTTCGCGTTGCAGAGAGACGCTGCCCAGAGAGACGCTGCCAGGCGTGCGTGCAAGGAGAACCAGAACAGCACCAAAGATGAAGGACGAAAGAGGGAAGACGAGTCGTACCTCATAGACTGTCGCGTCCGGACCCATCGTAATCGGCTTGTTGGTGAAGACTCCTCCGATGTCGAACATGTGCTGAGCCGTCTCCCCCAGGCCCACCTCCGCCGGCCGGATGCGCGCGGAATGCTCGTGCGCCGGAGGCGGCAAGTCTGTCGGGGTTTAGAAAAGCACTTCAGTTTTTCCCAAAAGTGCTCAAGCGCCTGGCGATGATGCCTCACCTCCGGAGGTCGCCATGGCCCTCACTGCCACCCAGGAGCCTCGCGCAGCGCCGGCGGAGCCAATGCGGCGCGCAGTACTTCCCACCGCGCGAATCATCGTGAACTGGATGGACGGGTCAGAGGCGCTCTTAGCGGCCTCCCGCGCTTCTCTACAGCTACACACGGCGCACGCGCCGCCCGCGCCGGCCTGATGGCCTATCTACACGAGACGCACCTAAGCAGAAGAAGAAGCGGAGCGAATGGCGCGCGAGAAGCGGTCGTCTGGGCGCTTGGTATCCAAAAGAATAGCAGCCGCAACCTCGCTGAAGAATGCAGTATACCGGTGATCGGGCGGATACCAATGCGTGGACGACGGACAGAGCCCCAGCCGCGGACAGAATCTAGCAAAAACGAGGAGTCCAACCATTACCGATCCTCGAAGAGAAGGAGGACAGAGACGAGCGGGACGGAGGCGCACAAGTGCGCTGGTCTCAGCGCCGGTGATGTGAGATTTGTGGTTGCCAAGGCACGCCGGAGGGCTTAGTATAGCGTAGCTCAGCTGTCGCTGTGGACGGCGGCACAGGCTTGAGCACGCTATGCTGCTCTACACCAGCAGCCGCCGCGCCTTTGGGCAGACGCTTCTGGTGATCACGTGCTCTCGCGCGCTTTCGATCCCCCGTGCGTCCGGCGGGTTGGACTACCATCGCCTCCAGAGCCTTTCTTCGCACAACCCGCTCCTGCTGGCACAGAGCATGTGGCGGGAAGCGCTGTCGGGTGGGCGATGCGCATTAGACCTCACGTGCGGCAAGGGAGCGGACTCGCTCTTCATCGCCAATGAGCTCTTCCGCAACGTGAACTCCGCGCTGCTCGTGTGCGTAGACGTGCAGGAGAAGGCGGTGAAGAAGACGTACGAGTGCTTGGAAGGAGCAGGCTTTGAGCCGGGCCACAATCGAATTCCGGACGTGCCGTGCCGCGCAGCCGTCTTCCAAGGCAGTCACCACGAGCTGCCCGCTGCGGTTTTGAGCGCGATAGAAGGAGACCCGCCGAGCTTGATTGTGTACAATCTGGGGTACCTGCCGGGCACGGACAAGTCGGTCAAGACAACTGCGGACACGACGCTGCAGAGCGTGACAGCGTCGATGGACATGATAGCTCCGGGTGGCCTCATATCGGTAGGATTTGCCCTTCGGGATGCGCCGCGTTTCCACAGACTGCTGACAGGCCCGTGGCCGAATTCGCTCCGAAGATCATGTGTTATCCAGGGCATCCGGAGGGGAAGGAGGAGCTGGAGGCGCTGCGCACGTTTGCAGCAGGCGTCTCCGCTCATGATTATTGCGTGCAAGTTCACGAGCAGATCAATCGCGAAGAGACGCCGTGCCTCATCACCATGGTCCGACGAAGATAGAAGCAACTCGCAGGTTCATGCCTAGCGCCTCCAAAGATCCTGAGGATGTTGCGAAGCATCGCTGCTCCTCGGTCCTCAGCTTTCGGTGAGCTCGCCGCAGTCCTCGATGACGACCTGCTTCCTCGTGCTGCCGCCGGGGGAACCAACGCCTTCGATCTTCTGAACGACGTCCATACCATCGACGACGCCCCCGAACACCACGTGGTTTCCATCTAGCCAGGACGTGTCTGCGGTACACTGAAGGGGCGGGCACAAGAGCGGCGGGTTAGTTCCATGGTTGCTTGGGGCCTGTCGCTAAGCAACCTCTCCGGCAAAGCCCTCTGCGCCCACGTGGCGCTTTCGGCAACTTACGATGAAGAATTGTGACCCCTGCGGTGAAGAGAATTGTCAGCGATACATCGGGCGTGCGTGCGTGTGTGTGTGTGTGTGTGTGTGTGTGTGTGTGTGTGTGTGTGTGTGTGTGTGTGTGTGTGTGTGTGTGTGTGTGTCAGTGAGTGAGTGATAGGGGAGCGTTCGAGACAGCTTCACGTACGTTGGTGCCGGGCCCAGCGTTCGCCATGCTCAGGATTCCCGGTCCCGTGTGCTTGAGCTGGAAGTTCTCGTCCTCGAAGCGATCGCCGTAGATCGACTTGCCTCCAGTGCCGTTATGGTTGGTGAAGTCCCCCCCCTGGCACATGAAGCCGGGGATCACTCGGTGGAAGGAGCTGCCCTTGTAGCCAAAGCCTGTGGAGCCGAGCAACCAAGTCAGTCCCGTGCTATTTGATCTCCAGTCTCGGACTCGCGGATCCTCACGCACCCTTCTCTCCGGTGCAGAGAGCGCGAAAGTTCTCCGCCGTTTTCGGAACCACGTCTGGGGTAAAGATGGAGAAACGTGTCACGAAGGCAGCAGCAGTACAACGCATCGACACTTCGCTGAAGCCGGCTTTTCACGCCGACGCGAGCTCTCGATCACAGCAACCCACCTGCACGGAGCTCGAAGACAATGCGTCCAGCAGCTTCGCCACCAATGCTCATGTCGAAGAACACCTGTGGATTGGTGTCGGCGCTGCAGAACCGCAGGCCTGCGGGGAGAACCTGACGAGGGCTTTCAGAGTGGGGGGAGGGTTGACGCCTCCACTTCTCCACAAGTGCCCACCTGCGCTCGACGCGCGCCTTTGCATGCCAGACGAAGCGCTCCTGAAAGCATCTTGGAGCACAAGGAAATGCTGCGTACAGGAACTTCGTCGCGGCGACGCAACGCCGGCTGCGGTGGTGCGCTGTTTGGGTTTTTCCTGTAATTTTGCAGTAATAAAGCTTAATAGCTCATCAAAAATTACACCATACATGCTTCGATAAACTTGTGGAGTCTGTTCCAGCATTTGTGTATCGTCACTGATTTCCATAATACTAATTTGGTACCATGTACTGGCAAATTTTTGCGCGCTAGGATGTCTTATCCTGCTACATTACAGCGAAGACTATCTTGAACATTGCCAGAGGGAGAGAGAAGCTTAAATTCCGCGCCGTTTTGGGAGGCCACACGCCAGATAGATCCGATGAGCAGCTTTTTCAGACGCCTGTCTGGCCGCGGTGGGAACCGGACGAGCGCGCCGGTGCCCGGGTCCGTCCGCTTGGGCAACAGCGACGGGCTGGCGCCGGAACCCATCGGCTCCCATCCCAGACCCGCTGGGCTGCTCGTGGGCTTCAGCTCCGAGCGCAAGCGGAACGGCGGCGCGAAGCGGTCCGAGAGCGCGTCTTCCGCAGAGACGGACGCCTCCTCGTCGGTGGATATGGCCGCGCTGGCTGCGGCGGCCAAGAGCAGACAGGACAAAGTGGCGCCCAGCATCGGCAGCTACCGAGAGCAGCAGTTCTCCCAGCTGCTGGAGGAGGACATTGTGGATCTGGAGCGGTTACGCGCGCTGGCGTGGAACGGAGTGCCTGCGGAGCATCGGAGCCTGGTGTGGAAGCTCATCTTGGGCTACGTGCCGTCGAATGCGTCGCGCCGGCCGGGCAGCCTCAAGCGCAAGCGAAGGGAATATGCGGAGAGCGTTCCGCTCTACTTCGACATACCGGACCAGCAGCGCACGTCCCAGGAGCAGGATCTGCTGCGGCAGATCTTGGTGGACGTGCCGCGCACGGCCCCGGGGGTGCCCCTCTTCCATCACGAGGTGGTGCACCGGTGCATGGAGCGAATCCTCTACATCTGGGCAATTCGCCATCCAGCGAGTGGCTACGTGCAGGTACTGGACCCCCTCGAAGCTGCCGCACTCGCCTTCCATGCCGAGGGCTTGCCGCTTAGAGAAACGCTTCGTGTGCAGGGAATCAACGACCTCGTGACACCGTTCTTCTTGGTGTTTTTGAGCGGCTGCCTTGGAGAGAACGCGGCCTACTGTGACATAGGTCACGTCGACCCACAGGTCCTTGACGAGGTTCGCCACTGCGAAGTGCCAGCCGCACCGTTGAAGGAGGGATTTCACCCACGTTGCCGTTAGGTGGAGGCGGACACGTACTGGTGTGTTACGAAGCTGCTCGACGCGATCCTGGATCACTACACCGAGGGAACGCCCGGGCTGACCCGCATGTGCGATTCCCTCGAGCACCTCGTACGCCGCATCGATCGACCTCTGGCTGAGCATTTTGAGGCTGAGAATCTCCGGACGGTATGCCTGCCCTTCGCCTCTCGCGAGGACCCGGGAGAGGGATTCACTTTTGTCGGTGGTGTAGGTCCAATTCGCGTTCCGCTGGATGAACTGCCTTTTCATGCGGGAGCTCAACCTGCCAGCGATCATTCGCATATGGGACACGTACTTGAGTGAGAAGGACGGCTTCGAAGCGTTTCATACGTACCTCTGCGCCACGCTGCTTTGTCACTTTAGTGACGATCTCCGGACTATGAAGTTCCAGGACCTGGTGCTCTTCTTGCAGGTACACGCTGCGTCCTCCGTGTGGAACACAGCCCACGCGGCCTCGGCATCTGACCACGAACCTTGCGCTTCGTAGGATATGCCGATAAAGGAGTGGGGCGAGGAGGAAGTAGAACCTCTCTTGAGTCAGGCTTTCATCCTTAGCCAGGCATTCACCGATGCGAAGAACCACCTGTCCTAGCTTGGAGGGCTGGGAGGGCTGGGAGGGCTGGATCGGTGACGTCAATGCCTGGCCGCAAGGACAGAGGGTCGACGCATTCACCCCCGAGGAGACTGTAGGTCTGCAACGCTCGATCGACTCAAATGGAATCCAAAGGCATAAAAATCTGTTGCTCAGCCCACGAAATGCGGGGAGCCTTTCTTGACCTCGTTGGCATCGAGAGCGGCTGGGTCACCTGATCAGCCAATGGATCGCTGTGCAAAACTATCCTCCACTAGTTCGTGGCCTCGGCCTCTAAGAGCTCCTCATGATACGCCTTCACGAGCTCTTCTTGCTTGTCTCTCGGCACAGCTTCATGCTTCGCGTATTCCATCGTGAACTCGCCCATGCCCTGCGCCTTCGATGTCAGCTACACCGGGAAACGAAGCTCAAGTCCTCAGCGTGACGTACCTGAGTGCTGCTGCGCAAGTCCGTGCTGTACCCAAACATTTCGGCAAGGGGCACCGTTGCTCGTATTGAGTAGGACGAGCCGTCCTCGGCGGGTTCCGCGTTGAGAATCATGCCCCTGCGCCGCGTAATGCCGGCCATGACATCCCCCTGGAACTGCGTGGGCACGGCGACCTCCACGTCCATGATTGGCTCCAGCACCTAGCATTCCAAGATGCAGACCGAGACCATTAGAGCGGCGACGCCGAGCACCAGGTGCCAAAAAACAGCGATACCTGAGGATTGCATTGCTTCATGGAGTCGCGCAGGGCGTGCGCCATGGACGTCCGGAAGGCAAAATCGGAGGAATCGACGGGATGGTGCTGCCCATCCTGCAGGACGACCCGTACCCCTTGCACGGGGGCACGAATGAGGGTGCCGTGCATCACGGCGTCCTTTGCGCCATTCTCACAGCTCGGGATGTACTCCGGGGGAATATTGGTGCCGATGACGCTGTTCACGAAATCAAACCCGAGCGTCACATCCTCCTCGCTGGAGTCCTGCTTCATCCTCTTCATCTCCTCTTCCTCCACATTCTCCACGTAGCCGATCACCCGAGCAAACTGCCCAGAACCGCCCGTCTGCTTCTTATGCAGGTGATTGAACTCGACGCGGCCAGTGATCGCTTCGCGATACTTGACCTTGGGGTTCCCCACTTCCAGCGCCACGCCGTACTCTCTGTTCATGCGCTCGATGTAAATCTCCAGGTGAAGCTCGCCCATTCCACTGAGGATCGTCTCTCCGGTGCTCGCGTCCGTGGCTGAGCGCAGGGTGGGATCTTCGCGCGTGAACTTGGCCACCGCCTTGGAGAAGTTGTCGAACATGCTCGAGTCCTTCGGCCTCACGGCGAGAGACATCACGGGCTCCGGCACAAACATGGAGGTCATGGACGCGGCGAAGGTCCCGTCAGTGAACGAATCCATCGAGGCGCAATCGACGCCGAACATGGCAACGACGTCGCCGGCGCTCGCCTCCTGGATCTCCTCCATTTCGTCGCTGTGCATGCGAACGAGGCGTGGCACCTTGATCTTCTTCCTGGACTGCATGTTCTGCACGGTGTCGCCGCGGCGGATCTTGCCCTGGTAGACGCGCATGTACGTGAGCTGTCCATAGCGGCCATCCTCCAGTTTGAACGCAAGCATGAGAAGCGGCGCATCGGGATTGCACAAAACAGGAAACGCCTCCTCTTCCTCGCCACCAATGCGGAGGGCGGTGTTCTCCACTTCCGTCGGGCTGGGCAAGTAGTCCAGGACACCGTCCAGCAGCGTGTGAACTCCTTTGTTCTTGAAGGCGCTTCCCATGAAGACGGGTACGAAGTTCTGGGCAATGGTCTGCCTGCGGATGGCCGCCTTGAGCGTCTCCAGCGGAATCTCTTCCTGCTCCAGGTAGAGCTCGGCGATCTCATCGTCCGCGTCAGCAAGGCACTCGATCATCTCCTGGTACTTCTCCGCAGCTTGATCCTCCAAGTCCGACGGGATCCCATCGGTGACCACCAGCTCGTCGCCGAACTCCCCTTCGAACGTGATCGTCTGGTTGGCCAGGATGTCGACGACGCCCCTGTGCTCTCCCTCCAGTCCGATCGGCACCTGTACGGCGGCCGCATTGAGCTTGAGGGTCCCCCGCAGCGCGTCGATCACCTTCCACGGGTTGGCCCCCATGCGGTCGAGCTTGTTGATGAACGCAACGCGAGGCACGTTGTACCGCTTCATCTGGCGATCCACCGTGACGGACTGACTCTGCACGCCAGAGACGCCACAGAGCACCAGAATTGCCCCATCCAGCACTCGGAGGGCCCTCTCCACCTCGATGGTGAAGTCCACGTGGCCAGGCGTGTCGATGATGTTGATGCTCGCGTCTTTCCACTGGCAAAACGTCGCCGCACTCTGGATGGTGATGCCCTTCTCACGCTCCAGATCCATGCTGTCCATCTTGGCGCCCACGCCGTCCTTGCCCCTCACATCGTGAATCGACGAGATCCGGCCCGTGTAGAACAGGATCCGCTCCGTGAGCGTCGTCTTGCCACTGTCGATGTGCGCGCTGATGCCGATGTTGCGCATGCGCGCCACGTCCACCGGACTGCTCGCCGCGGCCAGGTAGCGGTGGAACCTGGAAGCCTTGCCTGGCCCAAAGGCTCGGCGCCACGACATACTGGACCCGGGAGTGCGCGCGCAACTTCAAGTCCGGCGCCAGCTCGAGGGCCACGGACGCCCATCGATTCCCGGACACGTTGACGCCGATGATGATCACAAGAAGACCGCGAATCTTGGGCGTCCGTCCGTCTCGTGACGGATGGCGAATCTTGTGACAGAGCGACGGAATCTGCGACCTTCCTTCTGAACTTCTTCGCAGCTTTTCTTATTATGAGCATTCTGAGATCTTCGACTCTTTGAGGAACGCTTTGAATAGCGCGTCGGAGAGCGCGGTGACTGCGCGCCAGAATGTCGTCGAAGGCGGCGGATCGCCTCGAGCGAGAGGCGCTGAAGGCGGATCTGCAGCGGCTGGAGGAGACCTTGACCAGCGGGGTGGATGACACTTTCTTCCAGGACGAAGACCGATTTCGAGCGCTGATCCACATCATCGACGTGCTGGGCGCGGAGACAGGCGTGGACGCCGGCGCCTCCACCTCCCTGGAGGACAATGCTGCTTACGTGGGCCTCCAGGAGCAGCTGCGCGTGGTCGACGGCGTGATCGAGGAGATCATGACCCGCCACTACCAGCAGCTGAACAGCAGTGTGCAAAGCATGTCGCACGCGGCGCGCCAGTTCGACGACATCGAGGGCGGCGTGCGCGAGCTGAGGGAGATGGTGGATAAGTGCAAGATTGCGCTGCAGGGAGAGCTACAGAGGACGTCTGTCGCGGAGCTGTGGCTGCGGAAATCCGAGGCGCAGAAGCTCGTGGACATGCTGGACAAGATCCAGCTGTTGCGCGAGGCGCCTGTGCGCTTCGACACGCTCACTGCGCAGCGCTGCTATTTCTCGGCCTCAGTCCTCTTCCAGCGGGCTCTCAATACCATGTTCGACGAGGACCTCAGCGGCGTTGAGGGCCTCACGCGCATTCGGGACAAGCTCATGGAGCGCAAGGAGACCATCCTGGACGGGCTGGTGCTGGAGATTCTCAAGGTCCTCTATCTCGAGACCGGCGATGGCATCCCCTCGCTGCTTGCTGCGGACGCGCTGCAGCGGCAGAAGGAGCGCCGCAGGAGGAGACGAAGGGGGAACTGGGAAGTGTCTTCCATGCGAAGTGGTGGCTCGCGGAGCAACTGGGACGTCTCGTCGATGAGGAGCGGTCGATCTCGCAGCAGCGACATGAATCCAGCAGCCCGCAGCGTCTCTCCGGCAGGTGGACGAAACTGGGAAGTCTCGTCAGCGCGGAGCGGCTGGTCTCGCGCCAGTGAAAGCACCACGGCAAGCACGGTCGTGTCGTCTCCGACTACGGTCGTCAAGGAGACGGGACTCGGCTGCGCAATGGAGAGCCCGGTTCTGGGCTCCCAGGATCCTTTGGACGTGTCGGCAGCTACCGAAGAGGCCGAGCTGGCGCTCTGTGGTGTCCGCCAGCAATCACGCGGAAGGAGCCTGCTGGTGCCGTCCTCCTCCCCTGACAAGGATCCGGTGCTTTTCTTAAAGCTGCTTTGCCGGGCCCTCGCGCGTCTCCGGCTCGGGGCGGACGCCAGGGCGCGGGTCCGGGAGGTGATGCAGCAGAGCCTGGATGGCGTCCGAGTCAGGGCGCTCAAAATGTTCGCCGAGGCCGAGCTCAAGTGGTCCACGCTCCAGATGTTGCCGGAGGTTCCCAAGGATGCGAAACGGCTCGCGACTTATCTTCGCTATCTTTTCAACGCTTTCGGAGCGGTGCTTCGGGGACACCTGGTCTTCTTCGGGATGCTGAGTCGCGCGGAGGCTCTTGAGGAGGATGGGGAGCCAGGAGGGCCGACGTCCCGGAGCGTTGCGGCACGCGTGCTCAGCGATCCGGACTGGCGCTGCGTGAAGGAGCTTTGGGGGGCCATGAGCAACTACCTGAGCCATCAAATCTGGCCGTATCTTCAGCCTCTCGACCCACAGGTCGCGAAAGCGGCCACCGACAGCCTTCCTACGGCGACTCGCCAGGTCGAGGGTGACAGCACGGCTACGGGATGGCGGGTGCAGATGAGGGACTTCCTCCAGCAGAAGAATCGGACCACGAAGCGGGAATCCTTCGGGCTGCATCACACTGACACAACCGGAGGGATCTTTGGCCTGGGCACGGATGATGGACACGAGGCTGGCGCGGGCCTGGAAGATCCAGCCGTCCACATGCTTGACGTCGAAGACCTTGTGCTGGCGAAGCCGAGACGGGAACATGCGGTGCCCGTCCTGCAAGTTGTTGAAGACTTCACCGGAAAGGTGGAAACGTCCTTCCTCGCCATCCACCAGCAGCGCGAGAACTTCTTGCTTGGCTTGGTCTCCGACAGCAATGGGCCAGCCACGGTCGAAGAGGACGCGGAGGGCACAGAAGCCTCGGGCCCTCTGCTTGTGATGAGAAGCAGGTCCCGCTCCATCTCACTCGATGACCTGCGCTCGCTCAAGGGCCTGCTGAAGGCGCTCGACAATGAGATCATCGAGTTTGTGCGGAAGGAGGTCCTTCCGCCCTTGCTCAAGGCAACCTCAGATCGCATTGATCTTGCCTTTGCCGGGGCCGTCCTCGCGCTGCCGCTGCAGGTGGAGATCTCGGGCAGCGTTCGCAGTGAAGCCAGCCGCCTGAAGTCGTCCGTCACCCCCATCCACAGTGTCGTGCGTTCCTATGAAGCCCTGAAGGACCTGTTCCAGATATCCATCCAGATCCAAAGCGAGAGCGGCAACACAACGATCGCTGAATCTGCGGAAGATGTCGTCTTCGACGTCCTGAGGAAGCTAAGAGGTTCAGTCGATGCTCTTACGAGGAAGCCGTATCTTTTTGAGACACCAAAGGAGAGCGAGAAGCTGAGCTCCTCGTCGCTCTGCGACGCGCGTTCGCGATACTGCGCGCACGCGCAGCTGGCGCAGCGCTTGGCCGAATCGGATCCAGCCTTCCGCGAGTATGTGGAAAGGTATCAGCGGTATGAGCTCACGTCGCGAGTGAAGGATGCTTCCGGTGTGAATGGGGACACTTCCAATGGAAGCTCCTCGCACCTCGCCGCCCCGGCATCCTATCGGGCGGATGCTCCGGACCGAAGCGAGGCCGTTGGGGCCAGCTTTGAGCGAGAGAAGCAGAGCGCTGTGTGGCAGGATCTATGGCAGCGTGATGCGCGGGAAATCCCCTGCCCTTTCCCGAAAGGCATTGAGCATGCGAACAAGGCTTTCGGTGGAGATGCGCAGTACATCCGCCGCCTCCAGTCTCTGGCAGCGCTCGCGTATGCGTCGGATTGGTTCGGCGCGAAGATCATGCGCACGTCAAACCTCCCGCAGTTCAGCGGCGGTTCGGACTCGAGGCAGCGCTTGTCGCAGCTGGGCGGGGAGTTCCAGCCTCTGTCGTCCGTGGGTGGTGTGGATGGAGCCGCGAAGGATCCACGGAGCGCGCTAAACTCGCTTTTCAAGAGAGCCGCGAAGGAGTGCGCCAAACTCAGTACGGAGATCCTGTGCATCCTACGTCTGGAGATCATGCTGGTTTGCTTCTATCGCATTCAGCAGATACCAGCGCAAGCACTCAAGGTAAGTGCCTTTGCTCAAACGGGTGGCGGCTGTGACTAACTGGGGAGCGGTCGTCTTCTTGCGCAGTTTATCTCCGTCGACTCCAAGGACGTGTCCTCCGACGGGGACGTGGAGAAGGACCTCGTTCCAGCAGTGCTGCTGGAGAGGGAGCTCCGCGAGATCTTCATGAGCCTCGCCCCGTCGAAGGCACGGCTCGACTTCAGGGAAGCGAGCGAAATCCTTGCCATCAGCAAGTACTTCCCGGAGACCCTTGCGGCAGCACTTCTTGGCTCTCTGCCGCTGCTCATCCCGAGAGCGTTCACGCACCTCCTTTCATCCCTGGCCAAGGCGCCGGAAGAAGTCGTTTCGTACTTGCACACCTGCGCGCGCCATCTCGAGGTGGCCGTGAACGCTCTGAAGCCCGTGAGCATCTTGACGGAGAACAGCTTCGATCAGGCCAACGAGTATGTCCGTCTGATGTCGGTGTCATTACAGGAGCTTGAAGAATACATCGTCTCCCATCGGTGGCGGTACTCTCGGGATGAATACTTCACCCTCTGGTCGGTGGTCTACCGCAAGCGGAACAAGGGCCTCGGGTTGGCTACGAGCCGGGAGCGCGATCTTGACAAGCGTTTCCAGCATATCTACGGCAACTAGTGGGAAGGGACAGCGTGTACTGGACGAGCCTGCACTGCGACGATGCTCGAATAGATGCAGCCGTTCGTGACGAAGCGCCCCGAGACGTTGACAGAATGCCAGAAAAGCGAAACCCTTCCGAGTCGTCCAGCCTTTTCTGCTTTGTCTCGGGCTTGTCGGAAGACAAGCAATCGCCTACTCAAGGTTCAGCACACATCACTCCACGGCATCGGGGATTCGATGGCAGGGATACATACAGCAATAGCAATGGTATTTTACATGCGAGGGCCTTCGCAGAGGTCCTGGATTTGAGATCCCGCCCGCGATCAGAATTGCGGCCTCTACACTTCTTCAAGAGAGGTACTGCCGCTATCGGGAAGATCTCTCATGAGCTTGGGCCGTCGACGGACTTCGGGTGGCTGTTGCCGACTGGAGACGAATGCAAAGCCACTTGTCATGTCACGGCGATCACATCCACGTCAAAGAGCATGGCGCACATACCTGACGAAAGACAAGGGCACTCCGCCGATGGGATTCTTCTGCCGCACTTGATTCGACGAATCCGTCCCCACGGTGATCACGATGGATCCGGCGAAGAAGAACAGGGTGCTGTCCATGCAAGACGCCAGGCTGGCCTTCCACCGGTAGATGAAGTAGTCGGTTCCTACAAACTCGGCCTCCGGCTTGTAGGCGACTAGCGCCAACTTGACCACCGAGTCGTCCTGGTGGTTCGGGTCACTGGGTTCCACCAGTATACTCAGGATTTGGCCCTTGCTTGGCTTGCGGAGTATCTCCAGATGCCAGTCAAGAAACGGAAGAGTGCTCCTCAACGGTATCTCGATGACCCGCTGGGTCGCGGGCGACATGTAGTGCACGCGGGTGTTGATGTAGGACCTCCTCTGGAACGTGAAGAGATCCATCTTGGAGGGCCACGTCTCCCACGTGGCCAGCGCCGTCTCGCTCCCAAGCTTCATGGGCGTGAAGTCGGCTCGGGTCATGTACTTCTGCATCCACGGTAGCATATCCTTTGGCACGAAGGTATGCCGGAAGACATCCCACGACGGGTGGATGTTCACCGCTTCTGCGCAGCGCCGCCCGCTCTCTTCTTCGTCCAGATCAAACTCACTGACGCTCAGCAGGCCCTCAGTTTCATCTAGGCCAGTCGAAGAGCGGGCCCGCAGTGCGTCGACGTCGACGACCTGGCAGTTGAGGTGACCCGACCGGGTTCCTTCCATCGTTGTGCGACTGCCGCCCTTCACGTTCAGCATGAGCAGGAGGAAGCGGGTTCGCACACCCTGAAACGCTTTATCATAGTTGCGATGCGTCTCTGCACGCAGCGGAGCCAGGAGGCGAGCAACCCCTGGCGAGTTGAGCGCCTTGGCGACTTCCGTGCGAACGCTCAAGTTGATCAAGACACGGAGGGCTTCCTCCTGCACCTTCAGCGCCTTGCTCAGGCTTAGCTGCAGGAGACGGAAAAGCACCGGTGACGTCGTGAAAGCGGGGTCGTCCACGGTGGAGTAGCACATCAGATTTCCCAGGGCTTGCAGCGCGTAGCGCTGCTGGTAGATGTCGTCGGACACCATCATCTCCGTCAGCAGTGGGACCACATCCATCCTCCGCAGGACGTCGCTTCCCTCGGCACTGCGTGCCACGTTGCACACAACCATCGCCGCAAAAGTCGCAAAGAGGCCACCATCGGGAGTCAGCTCGGACACGAAAAATTGGACCAGCGTCATGGAGGCCAGCTTCAGGTTCGGATTCACCATCCTGAGCTCCAGAAACTGCCGCTGAAGGGAAGGGGTCTCGACCGCACTGAGATTCGCTACCGCTGCAAACGCCTCCAGCCTGACTTCCCTGTCCGTCGTGTAGAGAAGCTGCAGGAAAAGAGAGCGATACGGGCTGTAGAAGATGTCCTTCCGCGCTTCTTCAAATCGCTCGCACAGGTTGCAGAGGAACCAGGCCGCCTGGAACTGGACCCGCTTGTGCTCCCAGCCGCACAGCCACAGGACTTGCTTCACCCGCTTCATGGCGATGGTCTGGTCCTTGTGGGAGTGCTTGCTTAAGCTGACAGCGATCAGAGGCTCGAGAACCCGCGGGCTGATCGACTCGCGGTTCTGGTACTTCAAATCCAGCAGGGCTTTCTCCACGCGCATCTCAATCCCGTTCACGTTGTGACAAAACTGCACCATCCGGCCGCCGAAGAAGAGAAGCCACCCGGCGCAGATCACCGTCACCAGCATTGCCTGCGCAGTGGTTCCATCGACGGTCTCCTCCGGATCGTACGAGAGGAAAAGAAGCGACGCCACGCCCGCCCACAGGACTCCGCACATGAACGTCGTCCGAAGAAGGTTGATGGCCGGCAGCGGGCTCGGTTCGACCACGACGTGCATCACCAGAATGAAGAGCATAAGGGAGCTCAACGTGATGATGCGAATCCAGTCGTTCAGGAAGAGGGACACGTAGACGAAGCAGTACAGGCCCTTGACAATGAAGTGCATCTGGAGATATATCGGGACAAACAGGACATCAAACTTCTCGTTCCGGATGGACTCCTTGTACGTCGCCGTGGGCAGCAGCGACACTTGAATGAGGTAGTAGCTCAGACCAGTCAGCGACGCGCACGCAATGACTTGGTGCTCGCCTTCCCAGCATCGCAAGTCCCGCGAGCGCCAGACCCGCGGATTATCGGGGTCCGAGTAGTCGCAGCTGAGCGCTTGGATGCAGATGGTGCAGATGGAAACGAACATCGGCGCCGAGACGAAGTTGACCGTCGTCCATATCAGGCTCATCGACTCCAGCCGGTGCCGCGCGGTGCCCTCGAGCACGACCCGGAGGACCAGGATCAAGAAGTTGAAGCAGATGACGGCGATCGTGCCCCAGAAGAAGGCGCGGAAGTTGAAGATCTTCGCCCACAGACTGTCGTCCACTTCATCGACGTCTTCGTCGTTGGAGCTCTCGCTGATTCCCAGGCTGAAGTAGCGGGAAGGCAGGTTGTAGAGGCTCAGCTGGCAGAACTCGATCACCATCCCGGCGATGTACAGCAGGTTGCCCGTGTTGAAGCGAAGATGCGCGCTCGGGCGCATACAGAATGTCCCGCGGGGCACGCAGTCCTTGGACTTCATGGACCGCGCGAGGCGGAGGATGACGAGCACCACCGGCCCCAGGAAGATGCTGAGATAGAGCCATATGACAACCGTGACGCTCGCTCGGTTCCGCTGCTGGACGGCGTAGTAGTTCACCAAGACGTACGGCAGCACCCAGATCAGCACGTTGCAGAGGAAGATGGCGTACGGCGCCCAATTCGGCGGCACGAGATTGATCGTCCGGAACACCAGGACCATGGGGAACTGCGTGATGACGTACACGAACTGGTTGAACACGTGAATGATCTCGCTCCGCATTCGATCCTCGTCGAAGAACTTCAGCTCCTGCATGAGTGTCTTGGCCGTCATGTAGTCGGCCTTGCAGACCTCCTCCAGCGTGCTGCCGCGGTCCCTGGGCTTCGCCGCATGATCCTCGGACAGAGGCAGGGAGGGTGCTCGGTACGCATGGAAGGGCGTCCGATCCTCGGCCTTCTCGTCCTGAACGGGTGTTGCCAAGGTCATGGCTTGCTCAATCTCATCTCTGGTCGCGCACTTGATGCGCACCACCGTGTCGTCGGTCACAAGGAGATGCTGCGTGGCTGAAAGCACGTGTTTCTGCTTCTCGTGCCGTCGGCTTCGGGGCTGCTCGGCGAGGAAGCTCAAGCCGCCCGCGTCTGCAGACCTCCGCGCGGCGTCTCTCATCTCCTTGAGCCACTCGTCCCGGACTTTCCTGCTCCGGTGGTAGGTCAGGAAGACCTGGAAAGGAGGGATCTGGTCGCCCTTTATCTCCACGCCCAAGTCGCTGTTCGGGTGAGCCCGTATCCGTGCGCCCTCCAGCGGCACGCAGCCCTTGGCTTTGGCATCGGCATTGATCTCGGCATCAAAGTAGAAGAGGAAGCCGCCTGCCACGATGGCCTCCACGCCATACACGTTGCACTCGCTGTCGTCCTCGCGGCGCACGAAGGTCACATCCGCGTTGCGCACCGATCCCGGGTGGCTCAGCCTCGCGAGATCTCTCCTCAACAGCGGCCGCTGCAAGAACACGCCATCCAGAACCTGGATGACCAGAGGCAAAAGCCCAGACTCGCGCGTGACGAAGCCGACGAACTGCTGTCTGGCTTGCGCGTAGCGCGTGGGCGGCGTCTGCAGAAGGGGCGTGGACACCTCCGCGCCGGCTTTCTGCATCGGCGCGCTGACGCGTTTGCAGGCGCGAGTGCCTCGCGCGTCCACAAGCGCGCTTCAAAATGCCCGAAGCCCCAGCTTTACCGAAAAATCGCAGCGCTGCGAGCGAATTTTTGTGCCAAAACGCCTGGGCTCTCCGAAGAACTTGCTGTCGCGTCGTCCGGCCATAGAATGGTCGAACAGGCTTTTCCGGTATCGCCAGCGTTTTCGCATCTTCGTAACCATCGGTTTCAGATTTCTTAACTATTACATTAATAGCGATAATGATCATAATGGATATCCGAGGATAAAAAGTTTAAAGTATGAGCTTCTGAATTTTAATTCGTGCATTGTACGTGGGTGACAGCAAACTACGAACCGTGGAAAACCTCCTGGAAATGACGTCTTTTTGGATCCATATTGAGGCCTTTTCTTTTTCGGCTGCCATCGCGCATCCTGATGATGAGGCAAGTCCTCCGGCGCCGCAGCCGCATGCTTCTTGTGGTACTGCTGGCGAGCCTGGCGCATCCCAGCCTCTGCTGGCGCTGGGCGCCCACGGTATGGTCCGATCGATGATGGCGGGCAGGAAAATGCTCTCATTGCAGCCGTCCTTTTGTAGCGACGGCACCACCATTCCACATGGCAGATGACAGCCGATGGACCTGCGACCATCGTGGGCCTCGGGCGCATCGGGAGCCTGCTCGCGAGCGCCGGTGGCGGCCAAGATGCGCAGGTCGGCCGGGGTGATACGATCGACGCCGGCGGCAGCGGACCCATCTACGTCTGCACGCGGAATGATGTGCTGGATGACATCGTAGACAAGTGCCCCGAGAATCGCCGCGAAGACCTGGTGTTCCTGCAGAACGGCTTCATCGAGAGCTGGCTGAAGAGCAGAGGCCTCGAGGCCAACACGCAGGCTCTGCTCTATTTCGCCGTGCCGAAGCTGGGCGCTGAGCCCATCGACGGCGTCACGCCGCTCAATCCAGAGGGCCTCACGACTGTCACCGGCAAGTGGGGCCAGGCCTTGGCTGACCGCCTCGCGAAAGCTGGGCTGAAATGCAATGATGTTGATGATATGTGAGTGAGTCCACTTCTCTCCCCAGAACCCAGGAAGAACGCGTAGCCCTGCCGCAACCGACAAGTGCCAAACTCACCAGGCTGGCTGCCCTTCTTCTTCTTCTTCTTCTTCTTATGTTTATTATTCTTACTATTATTCAGGACGTACCGCAAGAAGATGTTCGAGAAGCTGCTGTGGATCAGCTGCTACATGCTCGTCGGTGCCGCCCGAGGCTGCTCCAGCGTCGGCGAAGCCCAGGAGAAGTACGCCGATCAGCTTGAAGCGCTCATCTCGGAGCTTGTCGGGGCAGTATCCAAGCGATACGATTTGACGTTCGATGCAGGAGTTCCGGAACGCCTCGCCGCCTACACCGACGTTGTCAGCACCTTCCCATGCGGGGTGAAGGAGTTCGAGTGGCGAAACGGTACGCAGCGTAGTCGACCAGCATCTCCTGCGTCTTGCTCCCGCTCGAGGCTTTGCCTGATCTGCTGCTGCACCCGCAGGGTTCTTCTGGGCGCTCGGCAGGCAATCCGTGAAGGAGGGCGGCTCAGAGGATCGCGACGAATGCCCCTTGCATACGGCATTGCTTCGAGAGCTGGCACAGCAGGGCAAAATCGATTTCGACCTTCCTGAGGAGCCCGACATGAGACTGCTGATGGGTTCCGTGGCGTGAGAAGCGCACATCGATCACCCAAGGGGCTGGGCGCCATGTCCGCACTGGGACCTGCGCAGCTCTTCGTCAGATTACGCAGTTCTCCGTCCGCTTGCACCGAAGAGCTGCGGTTGCCGGCAAGCTTGGACTATCAAGTTGCTTTAGTCATCGGATGCCTTTCCCACAACGCTACAGCTGTCCACTGCTTCCCTGAACTGCGGGCGAAGCACGCTCGCCCTTCCACACCCTTCCGTACGTCCACCCTCCCACGCGATCCCAGAGCACGTCTCCACTGAGCAGAAACAAAGAATAACGCCCCATTCTTGAAAAGAGCAGATGCACGAAGCCAAGCACTTTCGACCTCCTTGACGACGGAGGTCTCCTAACTATGGAGACTGCTGGCTGCTGGCTGTTGGCTGTTGGCAGAACTATCCCTCTCCTACTAGCATGAGCCACCACTACTACCACCACCGGGTCCGTCACTGTCCTGATCGGCTGCTCTCAGGGTCTAACGTTTGAGGCTCGTTTGGATATGGTCTACTAGCTGTACAAAGCCTCGCACGAGCTGCTGCTTGGCTTCATCCGTGGGCGGTTCGAGGATGAGCATCCGGGACGTGCAGTCCAGAGAGACCAGGCCTTCGAAACGCGAGCCGTCCTTCCCCACCTTCACGCTCTTGACCTGCGAGAGGTCCACGCTCGACTTGGGGTTTGGCTTCAGCTCCGCTCGGCCCGGCGCCACCCAGCAGAGCTTCGCGTCACCCCCGAGTTCGCCGTGCAGGAAGACCGTCCGGATGTGGGGCCGACCGCGGCGGCCGTGCTTCTTGACGTCAATGCCGCCACGGAGTCGCGTGACGAAGACTTCAAACTCTTTCTGCCGCTGCGCAATGCGCTCCGATCGACTGGAGGAGGCGACACTGGTGGCCGACTCGGGTGACAGCAGCGGCGCTGTTCTTGGATCCGACAGCTGCTGCGCGGGGGCAGTTCGCGACCGGAGCATCTTCGAGGAGGCATCGCTGCGCCTCCCAGCCTCCTTCTCCTCCTCTTGAGCCAGGGCAGCAGCTGCTGCGTCCTCTGCATTTACACTGTTCACCATGCCTTCGATGAGATCGTCGTCCATCGTTTGCCACCGCTCGTGGCCCCACTTCCCTCCTTCCTTCTCCCGCTGGCTGCGCCACTTCCGCACCTCCTGGCTGGCCCGCAACCGGTAGCCGCGGTACGCAGCCTGGATCGCGGTCGCTGCGCTTCCCTTGAGGCTGAGGACCTCGTAGGCAGCAGACATGATTAACCGGACGTCGGGGATGTGTCCGAAGGAGTAAGGGTAGCAAATGGCGGCGCCGACTCCGTACCCGACGCGGTAAAGGCGGGGCTCCGAGTCACGCGGAGGCATCACAAGGTCCCGGTACATGACCTCGGAGACGAACTCGGGGAGCTTCTTGCGCAGCGCGCGGCTTCCGAGAGCGCCCAGCATGTCCCACTTCTTGTAGGGGAGGCCGGACAGGGAGCAGCGGAGCACGTTCCCCCCCGCTGTCCTCTTCTGGACGAGGCTTTGCCCGTCCTTGGCCGCAGCGGCGACGAGCACGCCGACGAAGAGATCTCGAAGGGTCGAGTGCCCACAGGCGAATCGGCTGGTCAGGTCGATCCCGCCATCCGGAGCCAGGGCCTGGAAGCCGGCGAGGTCCACGCGGCGCTGGAAGGGGCCTTCGCTCAGACAAACGAGAAGGTCCATGAGACCCGCCGTCTGCTTCGTCACCCCGGGATGCCTCGCCAGCAGCATGGTGACGTCGGTCCACGTGCGGAAGCGGCTGTGATCGCAGATGAATCCCGCCTCCGCCTCCGGAAACGCCTCCCGCAAGCGCGGGATCTCCTGCTTGGCCACCGTCGTCAGCGCCTGGGCCACCTGTGCCCCCACCTCTGGGAGAAGATCGAAGAAGACCACGTCTCGGGTGAGCGACGCGAAGCGGAGCAGGAGCAGGCACTCGCGCAGCAGCGTCGGCGTGATGCCGAAGAGCGCCTTCGCCGCCCCGCCCAGAACGTCACAGGTGTTCTCCTCGAAGGCTACGAGCCGCGCGAAGACGTGATCCCAGAAGCGGGCCATGCCCCAGGCCTCGTGATTCCGCAAGTTAAGGAGCATGGAACTCCGGACCCCGCCGCGTTCCACGTAGAAGGAATTCCCAATGCAGTAGACCGCCAATACCGATTCCATGTCACTGCAGTTGTTTGCCTCGCGGAGAACGACCCGACAGAGATCTGCCAGCAGCTCCATGCTGACCTCGCTCACTGGCTGAGGGACTGCCAGACCGGAGACGAACAAGAGAGCGAGTGAGGGGGGGGCGCACGCCTCACTGGAAGTGGACTTTCGCTGGGTACATTCGACGACGGCCGACGTCACGTACCTCTTTCAAGAAGAAGCTGGAGGAAGAAGACGCGGAAATCCTGCATCTTGAAGAGTTGCACGAGATTGAGCAGATCCAGAGGGTCCCGGCCTTTGTGCCAGGTGCCTGTGGGACGCGCAGACGATCCGTCAACGCCAGAATTATTCTGTCAGCTGACATGCTCGACGCTTTTCGAAGCATGGCGCCGCGCTGCAGGGCTGAGGTCTTCGGTCTTCGGTCTTCGGTCTTCGCGCACCTTCCGTGTCAATGATGTCCTCCACTATCTCCGTGAGCTGATTCCGAGCATTCATGCTGAATCCCTCCGTGCGCAGGGTTGCGCGCAGCTGTGTTACGTTGTCGGCCATCTTCTGAACTCGCGGAAAGACAAACACAAAGCGCTTTCGCCCGTTCGCCCTCGCGGCTTCGACCTCGGTCGTGGGCTGGTGTCGTGGGCGGTGAGCGCCTCTCCGCTACGCTGCGGAACGCTGCTTCTCGCCGAGCTGCCGCCGCGCAGGCAACGACTGGATCGGTCCGCCGCTTTCGATTCCGGTCGTCGACGACCGGCGGAGAGCAGCTGTGGACAGCGACGGGAATCTCTTTTCCTGTCGTGAGTCCGAAAGGTCCCGGAAATCCGACGCCCCCGAGACGTGCGAGGGGACTTGGGGAACGAAACGTGCGAGATCGTCGCTCGACGGGCTCGGAGTCGCGGGTGTCCCACTTGGTAGTACCTCGCCTCGCTTGGTTCCTCCAGACACCCACCACCGCGAGTTTCGGAGCACGCGCCAACCAGCGCGACGCGGCCAGAAAACTGCACCAGTCGAGGCCTCGGGCGAAATCCAAGTCTCCCACGAGAGCAAAGCACAGGGCGGCGCTGCGCAGCTAAGCGCCCGTATACATCTAGTTCCTAAAACAAAAAATTCAAGGGGAATCAGCGTTGACGCCTCCCACTTATCATATAAACGAATAGGAACAGAAAATTTGGATTCTATTTGTCCTAGTTTTCGTCATCGGAACAATTTCAAAACCTTGACAAGCTTTGAAAAACAATGTCAAATAATCCTGCACAAAAATTATTCATAATAGTGTATATTCAATATTTGTGTCAACGAGTAGATATCAGAAGCCCCCGAAACCAGAATCTGCTCGGCGGTTTCGTTCGCAACGGCGAAGGCAGCCATTGACGGCCTTGGCCGTGTCGCGCCGACTCGTGGCCGCGTCCCTCCGATCCGTGTCGCGTAGGGCGGCAGCCCTGGCTTCCGTCGAATTCGACGACCGCGGATCTGCGGCGTGTGGCGATGGGGCGATGTGCGGCGACGGGCAAACCGGAAGCGCCACGGCATGGGCCTCGTAGCCACCACCGGGCCGAGGTTCTCAAGGCTGCCTTGCCTCTCTGGCAGAAGCGCGTCCTCGCAGGCGCGATCATGGACCACGAGACCGCCGACCTGTCCATGCCGCAGGCACCTGAGGAGGAGCTGGGCCTGAGCGCAGCTGCCCTGGCGGCCCTCGCCGAGTTTGCGCTTGACAATGGCATTCTTGCAGAGGCCGACGCGGATAGTAGCATCCGACAGCAGGTCCAAAGCCACTTTGAGGCGCTGGAGCCCGAGAAGGAGGAGCTTTTCACCTTCGAGTACGGCCACGTCCGCCTGACGATGGAGGGCTGGCGACGGGACCTTGGCCAAACCCTAAGCAGCACCGGCCTCACGGTCTGGAGCGGTGCAGAGGATCTCGCCGCGTACCTCTGGAGGCATAGGGCAGTCCTCTTTCCGGAGAAATCACAGAAGGTGGGGAGCGCTTCGTGCTTCGTGCTTCGTGCTTCGTGCTTCGTGCCACGCCTTTTGAGGCCCGCGCTTTGCGCTGTGTTCAGCGGGACTCAGCGACGCTCCGTCCGGGCATCAGGTGGTCGTGGAGCTAGGCGCTGGCCTCGGTCTTCCCGGAATCCTCTGTGGCGCGATCATGGCGCTGGCGAGCGACTCGGGGACGGTGATTTGCACCGACGGAGATGACAACAGCTTGGAGAAGCTGCGCAGAAACGTGGAGATCAACGGAGAGCTGCTCGGCGCCGTCCAAACGGAAGTCCTTCGGCTGAGGTGGGGACAGGACTTGAGGGTCTTGGACGAGGCTCTCGAGCGACTCCACGGCGAGGACGGCCGCGCTGTAGACCTGATCATCGCAGCTGATGTCATCTACCAGGTTCGCCTCTCGACGTGCCCCACGCAGCTGCTTGACGCACCCGCTCGGTGCCTTCACGAGGGATATGGAGGATGATACCTTTCCACTTTCTGACACCTCTTGTTTGACGGGACTTGGTCCCAATGAACGGAATCCTACCCTTTTGTTCTGACATCTTCCCCGTGAGGCAGCCCGAACGAAGGGATTGGACGGAAGTTGCAGGGGATGGGCGCTAACTGCACCCTGTTCCCATAGGAGGAAGCCGTCGAGCCGCTGTTTGCCACGGTGCAGCAGATCATGCGGACAAGCGGCCGTAGCGGGTCCACTGGCGACGTTGGCGACATCGGCTGCGTGTTCATCCTGTCCTTCACGAGGAGGGGAGTGTCGTACGGCCGCGTCATCGACGCTGCGGAGGCTGTGGGTCTCGAGTATCGCATCGTGTGCGAATGCGCTTCAAACATGGGTATCAGTAGCAGCCCCGAAAGCGTCTGGGAAGCAGAGCAAAGCATGGAGAAGGGCTTGGACGTGATAGTTGGCTCGTCCCCGTGCGATTGCTGCTGCACCGAGCCTCTGTATGTCTTCTGGCTGCCCGGCGAGATGAGAGGAGAGGAAAGGAGAGCAGAGGAGAGCAGAGGAGATGAGATGAGTTGAGATGAAGACTCCACTTAAGGCGACGTCGCTTTCATCTCCCTCGCGTCGCAGACCGGCTGCTCTGGACCACCCCGCACTGCCATACACTGCAATGCTCTTGTTGAACGAATTCGCAC
This sequence comes from Pinguiococcus pyrenoidosus, assembly GCA_019677205.1. Taxonomy (NCBI): domain Eukaryota; class Pinguiophyceae; order Pinguiochrysidales; family Pinguiochrysidaceae; genus Pinguiococcus; species Pinguiococcus pyrenoidosus. The sequence goes on along the minus strand of JAAMXY010000319.1, from coordinate 20,785 downwards.
CAATTGTCGCACAGTCGACGACGCCATCAAACCTTTCCACTTCACGGCTGGCGTGCGGTCTCCACAAATCTGAAATGAGCTTGCTTCTCAGTGTGTCCAGGAGTATCAGGGAGTGAGGGAGGGCTAGTAGTAGGGCGCCTCGTCGTCTCCGCCATCCTCGTCTTGGCTGTCATACTCCATGCCATCCTCCTCGGTGAAAGTGCCGGACGCCCGGACGATGGCGCGGCCGATGACACCTGAGGACGACTTAGCATTCCGGCTGTGGAGATCAACGCCCTTCGCGGTCTTACCGATCCACATGTCCTTCTCCTCCGACGAATCGGCGTACAGGTAGTATCGCTCGCTTGGCGTGGCAACTTCGATCGAGTTCCTCATCCTCGTCTTTAGCTCGGCGCTCTTCACGGTCATGCACTTGGAGAGGTCGATCATGCCGTGGGGCTCCTTGGTCTCGCTTTGCGCATAGAAGAGTTTGTCGTCTGCGCGAAGGTGCGGCGGCATGGGTGAAGCGCCGCCAAAGTGCGCGACAGGCGGCGCGCTGCTCACCTTTCACGAGGAAGTATCGTCGTCGCCAATCGTGGAGCCAGCGCGACCTCTTCGTCAGCCAGCCCTCGTGATCGGTGGAGGCCTGCAGAGGATCCACATCAGGTGAGCGCAGACAGCCCGCGACTGGATGGAAGCTTGTCCAATTCCCGCACCAGGTCGTAGACCACCCCCGTCGAGGGGTCCATGTACACGCGCCGAGACATCGGCCCTTGGTGACGGCGCCTGGAGGCCGCCGCTCGCCCTGGTTCGGAATCCGGCGGATGGCGGGCCGGGAGGTGCGGGACAGAGGCAGACAGAGACGGTTTCGGACGGAACTTTCGAAAACCGGAATTGAAAAGTTGCAAAAGACGTCGTGCACCGCAGCCAAGGCCCCTGATTGGTTCATTCCTGGAGCCGCTTTCAATGTCGTCATCGTCCGTCCACAGTGCATGCTGTACTAGAACTCTGCACAAATGGAATTGGAACTGGACTGTTTTCCCATTTCCTTTTGACCAATGGCAGCCGCCGGACGGTGGAAGGGGGGGTTCAAGGATGCCGTTCGTTGCGGGAGCCGTTTCGTCACGACTGCGCCGCAAATTCCCACGCAGACGCAGAGGCCGCTTCTAGCAGCGAAGGATCGGGTTCCGTGGCGTCTTGGAGACGGCATGGAGGCCGAGCCGCAAGAGGAGGGGCGGGCTAGCCAAGAGGCAGACTCGATCGCGGCGGCAGCGCTGCAGGCGGCAGCCAGCTCTCGTGCGAGGTAAGAGAGGGGAAGGAGCTGCTTGCCATTGCGCCCTATGTCACGAAAGGAGGCTCACGGGGCTCTGCACCGACTAGAGCGATCCGCCGAGGGAAGAGCGGGAATGTGAGGACGTCCGGAGCGAGCTCTGGCCAGATCGGCCTGGATCTGTCGGCGGAGGTGCTCGACTGGCCGTCGGAGGAGATCACGCAGTTCTACGCACAGCACGGCGGGAAGAAGCTGCTGCATGAGGTCCGGCAGACGCCCGGCTTCCTGCTGGTGCAATTCTTGAACGGCGCTCCGCACGATCTCAACGAGCACCTGGAAAGCATTGCTCGGCCGGAGAAGCGAGCGGCCGCCAAGTCGGAGGATGCCAGCGCCAAGGTGAAGCCGACCTACTTCCGGACGGCCATCGACAAGCTGCGAGAGGCGCTTGCGACGCAATCTGGAGCGAGCGAGGTCATCCGCACCGCCAAGAAGGGAAAGCTGCTTGCCAACGACCGGACGCTCTGGAAGACGACCTGCCTGCTGCTGCTGCGGGTCGGGGAGGATAAGACAGACGCGCAGCTGCGGCTGTTCTACGCCGGAATCTTTCGGCGGATCCGTGCGGTCGCGACTTCCAGCATCCTCGCGAGAAAGCCAAGGACCGTGCTGCAACTGCAAGTCCTTGCGGATTTCGTGCGGCTTACGTTGCTCCCTGAGCACGTCCTGCGCACGTTCCCGGGCAGGGCGCAGCTGAACGTCCTTTTCGCCGCCCTCGAGGCTCTGGTCAAGCACCCGCTGCGGCAGACCGAGAAGAAGCAAGAGGTGGAAGGGGCCTTGAGAGCGGTGGTGAACGCCATGAGTGCGCTGTGCCCGCTGGAAGAAGACCAGCGGGACATGAACTCAGGTAGCCCGACCGGCTTACGTCTCGGCGACACCTGTGCAGTGGCGTTGCCAACGCTCGCGCAGACGCTGAGATCTCCGCTGAAGGACGTATCGACCATAGCGTGCCTGGCGGCCTTCCTTTGCAAGCTCAGCTGGCATGACGACAACAAGATCGACCTCTTCCAAACCAGCGAACGCATCATCCCTCGCACGCTGCTCGCCTGGCTCTGCGATCAGCACATCGCCCAGCAGGCCAAGGACAATCACTACGTGCTCAAGATTCGACTGAGCTGTGCCACTTGCATCTGGAACCTGAGCAAGCGTACCGAGAACGGGCTTTTCATGTCCCGCTCCGCTCACTTCCACGCCATCTGCCAGCGCCTCCGCAGCGCGGATGAGGAGGAGTCGGTCATGAGACGGTAAGCCGCTGCACGAAGCTGTGTTCGCGGAGCCCTGATAGCATCCTTAATTTCTCTTCGTCCGTGCCTCCAGGCTGATCTCGAGCATCCAGAACCTTTGCAACATGCCTGAGTGCGCGAGAGATCTGACGAGGCATGTGACCGCAAAGAGCGCCACGTCAGGAAACTCCACAAACAGCTTCCTCGGACTGCTGTACTATCTCCTCGTGGAGCCGACGCGTGCAAATTTACACCAGCGTGTGATGGGCGCCTTCGCCGGCCTTGCGTATCTTGGCGTCCACCGTCAGCAGCCGGATTTCCTGCAGGCTCCCGACGAGACGCAGAACGAGCTTGGAGACGCGATCCGAAGCTTTCTCATCACGGCTTCGGGATCGGGCCTCGTCCTGGACGATTTCACGATCGAAACCTTTGACATGGGCAACCTGCAGGGTCTGGGCGACATGGGCCTCCCAGAGCTACCTACGGAGAGGCGCGGAGTGAATAAGCAGCTGTTTGTCCAGGGCGCCCTGTACGAGGTCACTCGCTTCTTATGGTGCCTTCTTCGCCTGAACATTTGCCGGGGTCGGTCATATCAAGCGCTTGCAAGGTTCGGAATGCCCATACGCGATGCCGTCGCAGAGCGAAGCTGCATGTTCTGCCTGTCTCTTGTCTCATCTCTGTCGCTTTCGCAGGTATACGCTCAGCCTCGACGTCCTCGCGAGTTCCGCTGGCGTTCTCTTTGAAAATGTCCCCCGTGCTTCCTTACGCAAGGACGAAATCAACGACGTGCTGACGCTCATCAACGGAGAAAGCGCAACGCCGGGTCGGGAATCGCTGCGGATGTTCGCCACGTGGGTCTTGGCGCACTTTACGGACAAGGACGAAGACAAGGCTGCCGTTGGAGCTCAGGGAGGTCTCGCCTGTCTCAGTCTTGCGCTGGGGGGCGAGACTGGCATTCTGAACAAGGCGCGGGTGCTGCTGGCTCGCTGCCTGCGGTCTGGGTACGGGAAGGAGAGCTTGAATGACAGCAAAGTGCCAGAGACATCTCTGCGGCGTGACGCCTTCGAAACCCTGACCACAGTCAAGCTGGTGGCGCGCACGCTGGCAAATCTGGCAGCACATCCTGGCAATGCTCGCTTCGTGAGCCGTAGTGGTGTGCTGTCGGCGCTCGTGCAGCTCTTCGCCTTCTGCCAAGACATTGCGTATCGCACCTTCCGCGACGGTGCCGAGGCTCGTCAACCGGACGTCGCTGCAAAGAGATACCTTGTCGTCCAAGAGAACCTTTGGCGGGAGATCATAAGCGTGGAGAAAGAAGGCGGAGACGAGCCTTTCGACCACTCCGCCGACCTGACGACAGAGCACGATGACGCGACCCTTCTCATTCGAGTGCAGATTCCTGGCAAGCGGACAGATGCTTCGACGCGGGTGGTCAAGGTGACGTCGGAAGACATCCGGCGAGGAAAGTATCGACTGTCCCGAGGGCTATTGCCGCAGGAGATCGATCTCGTGCACGAGGTGGCGCGAGGCATATCTCACCTTGCGAGATATCAGCAGGTGCTTGAAATGTTCCCCAGCGAGGGTGTGATTGAACCGATGGTCACCCTCGCAATACGAGGTGCCATTACTTCCGAGGACTGCCTGCAAGCGTTGGTGCGCCTTCCCACAGAAGCACTTGGGAGGGAGCGAGCAGGGACGACCAAGGCCTGGGTCCTCTTGCATGCCGTGCTGCGCAACGGCGTGCCGAATGCGGTCAGGCGAGCGGACTCTACGACGAGCTCGCCTGCGCATTCCACGATCAGCTCGCACGAGGAGGAGCCCTGCGACACCGAGAATGCAGCCATCGTGCTCGCCAAGCAAGGCAGCGAGGACGCCCTCCGAAACCAGATCCTAGCCATCCGGCTCATGGACCGATTCGTGTCCATCTGCGTCCAGACTCCGCGAACCCAGAGTAGCCACCCTTGCTTCGCGGCGAGGGACCTTCTCAATGACGCCTGGCCTGCCGTGAGCGAGATCTTGCGCGTTCCTGAAGTGGTCTGGGGCCGAGGAGTCAGTGGCGGGCTCCTGCTCGAGCAGGCGATCGGCTTTACCGCGTCGCTGGCGCAGGCGGTCCGTCGCGAGCAGCTGTATCTCCACTGCAATCACGCCACCGAGAAAGTGATTCTCAAGACTCTGATAGAGGGCTTGGAAAGCGTGTACTTCGCTGGATTGCAGCAGTTGGTCGCCCAGCAGACGAGCAACAGCGGCGCGGGCGCTCGGGTCCGCCGCCCCACCTTTGACGGCAGCACCGGTATGACGCCGACGTCTCTGCTCGAGTTCTTCCATGGAATCCTGGAGTTCGTCCGCATCGCGAACGACATCGAGAGCTGGTCGTCTTCGCGCTTCGAGACCACCGCGGAGACGAGGGACTACATTCCGAGCATGTGCTGTGCTGTCCTCGAGGCCGAGCCGCCGGATCAGCTTACCCACTTGCTTCTCGTTGTGCTCATCACGTCGCTGGAGAATGCGGGGCAAATCAACGAAACGCTGACGGCGAAGATTGCCGCTTGCCTCCCGATCGTGATCGAGCGGCCGAATGCGGATGTGTTGCACTCGGCGCTGGATCTGCTGCTGAAGCTGACTGCTCACGCGAGTCTCGCCGTCATCTCTGAGAGCCTGCTTCACAGCCTGGCCAAGCCGCTTCTCGCCTGTCTCCGTGACAATCGCAAGGACGTTGCGATCCGTGCGGCCGAGCTCATGGCAGTCCTGGCGAGAGACCCGGCGATGAGGAGCTTCCTTGTCTTCCCGGGATCCCTCGGAATGGAAGACGGCAACGACAAGGATGATGACGCCAGCGACATCCTCTCGGTGACCAGCAGTACCGCGCCGAGTCGGCCCGCCAGCGTGGCATCTTCTGACAACGGCGAGCTGATCGAAGACGAAGAAGACGTGGACGTGAGGATGATGGCGGCAGAGGGTGCCATCCCACCGCTCCTCTCGATGATCCGTACGCGGCATCCCAGGGCGGCAGAGCTCGCCGGGATTGTGCTTGTGGAGCTTGTCAGCAATAACTCGCTCTCCCGTGAGGCCTTGTGCCGCCACGGTGGCATCGGCGTCATCGTGTCGAACGCACCTGCCATGAGCGAGAGCCTGAAGAGTCGGCGAGCGGTCTCGGCCCTGCTCCGGGAGCTGTCGATCAGTCCCGGTCACCGCGAGAAGATCCGCCTTGCCGGAGGGCTTCTTCTGCTTCTGCGCTTCCAGCGCTCGCAAGACGCGATCCAGCGCCGCAATGCGGAGGCTGCCTTGCTGGCGTTCGGCGGCGATGCGTTGTCGATCCACCTCGATCTGGTTCGCGCGTCCGGAGTCGTGATCGAACAGGTCACGAGGACAGCTATGCCGATGGGGAAGCGCCGCCGTCGCCGGAGAAGATCGCAATACTGCAGCGCCGGGATCCTCATGCTGCACCCGATCCATGATGAACAGGTCCTCGAGGCGTCACAAGGGCTTGCGGAGGGGGTACGCCACCGGGATGGGGCCATGCGGGTGTTCGAGACCGGGCTGTTGCCGCATATCATGCGCATCCTGCGCATCCGGAACGGCACCGCACAGCTTGCGGCGACGCGCTGCATCGAGGACATCGTCAAGCACTGCTACGAAAGCGGGTTCGACAACAGCGTGTCGGACGCCTTGTCTGCAATTTCCGTGCAACGCCCCCAAGGGCTGCGCGAACGGATCGCCGAGCACATGCTTCTGCTCGTGCAGCCCTTTCGCCACCGGGCTGCGCTTATTCTTCAAATGTACTGGAGACAGTGGCTGGAGTACAAGGCGAAGATGTTTGCCATGGGTGTTGACGCCTTCATCTGCAGGCCCGGCGGAAACTACATGAGGATTGTCAATGGCGACACCAGGTTGAGTCGACCCTCGCACGTCGGGCCCTTCGGTCTGCAAGAGAGAGGCTCAGCTGAGATGCAAGAGAAGACGATGAAGGGCCTGCGAAGTTGCGGCTCTTTGTGGAGACTCCCCTTGGATGCTTCTCCTCAAGAAGTGCGGGAAGCAACGACACCACCTACACCCGAAGAATCCAACGAGCACGCCGAAGGGACCGCCATCGTCGCGCTCACCTGCGAGAAGGAAGGAGAGACTATTGCGCTCTGCGCGATGCGATGCCTGAAGATACTCTGCCAGGGAAGTCCGTCTTGCGTGAAGCTCTCTCTGAGATACGATATACTCCAGTCGGTAGCGCAGATCCTCCGTGCTGGGGGATCCATGCAAGTGGGCGACAAGCAGGCTCTCGAAGCGGACGACACACTGAAACTATCTCCGGCCGACGACGAAAGCAAGACCACCGCCGAGCAGGCGGCGCAGAGGCGGGAAATGGTTCGTGTCTGCATCGGTTTGCTCAACGTCTTCGCCATCGAGCGGCAGCTCGGGCACAGTTTCGCGATCCGCCAGAAGGCCTTCCGCAGGGCCAAGAGCGCGGCCAGTACAAACGATGACGATGACGACAGCTGCGCCTCGTTGCAAGGAACATCAGAAGATCGAGGCGAGAAAAGTCCTTGGTCGGCCGAGGTGGACCATATTCTCGTTTTCTACGCCGCGTTCTACTACGACCACGAGGCCAAGCAGGATGCGGCAACAACCCTGCGACGATTGTCCTCAGGCGCGAGCCTTCCGGAACCTGCGCAGTGGGGCGTTCCTGAGGTGCAGCTCTGGCTGACGACCAGTGGTCTTGCTGAGATTGCCGAACCCTTTGCTCTCTTCTACGAAACGTACAAGATTCGGGCGGGCTCAAACGGAAGTGGCGTGGGTAGGTCCGCGAGAGCAAGACGCGCATCAGACAGTCGGCGCACGACCGCTAGCGCTTTGAAGACCCCACGGAACAGGGGCTCTGATGTGGGCGCGCCGGGACCGTTGCCTGCCCACGAGACGTTTTTTCGGTTGGTCAGCTCGTTGAAGCAGGGAAAGCGCACGCAAGCCAGGGGCGTTCGCGTTGCGAGCGCGGGGGCCCTGCTTCTCAACTTGTCGCAGACGCTCCTGCAAGCGGAGCCCTTCCTTCTGTCAGAGGCGCAGACGCTTCGGTTCGGGCGCGTCCTTCGTCGGCTGCGCCTCATGGTGCAGTCGTGCCTTGCGGATGGCAGCGCTCTGTGGACTGCATCTTCTGCTCGCGGCGACGCGCTCCAGAAGGCCCAGCCGTCCCAGTTTTATGTGGACGAGGCGGCCGATGGCGTGTCCGACATCAGCGCCGACGCCCGAGTTGCGATGAAGCTGCCGGACCCTCAGCATCGGGAAAATCTAATTGCCGAGGCGCTGAGGGTCCTCAAGGAAGCGGAGAATCACACGGAACGCATCGTCATTCTGGACGGTCGCTCTGCACGGGACAGTAGCTTCTGGTCGTGGAACTGTGTCCAAGTCGCCGAGCTGGGGATCGTCCGCACCCTGCGTCTCACTAGGAAGCAGATTGACCTGAAGCATCTGGAGCTGAACCATCATCAAGTGCACCCTCGCCGGACCGTCTCCAGGCAAGAGACGATGAAGATTCCGGGTTCTCGGAGGGAACCTTCGAGAACTCTGAAGGGAGGCCATCATCGGTTCTACCGACAGCAGACCCTTCGGCGGCAGCAAAGCCTTCGGCTCCAGAAAGAAGCGGAAGTGGGGACGCCGCCGCAGGAGGAGACCGCCCAAAGGGCGCACCCCGTGAACACGATTCAGCAACCGACCAATCCTCTACGAGACACCGGTGGCACGGTGCTAAAGCTAGTCCGAAAGCTCAATGACCCGGAGGGGAAGTTCGAGGTCGAGCTATGTGAGAGCAGCACGGACGAAGCGTCTCTAATGGCGGAAGTCCGCCGCGTGCTGTCGCAGCCGCAGAATCTCTCACATGGCCGGAAGATTGCCCTCATTGGCAGCGCAGCGGCCCTGGGCGTCAAGCACGTTGGTGAAGGGGACGAACAACTCACGGTTGCAGCGGGGAGGATTCCAAAGAAGCGCAAGTCCCATCCCGAGGATGACGAGGCGGTGTATACCGGCGCAATTCTTGCCTACGACCGCTCTGCGATCCCGGAACGCCGAATCATTCTTGAGCTGTCCGCTAGCGTGCGCCATCGCGAGGGAAGCGATCCGCCGGGGATGGTGAGCACGTCGCTCGGGGTGCTGGAAGACACCCTAGGCCTGAGTCATCTGCACGTGCTGGAGCTCGTTGACTTGACGAATCAGCTCGATCCCCTGGACGGACGCACAGCGCTCATGCGGGCGGTCATCGGCGGCGATGTCGCCCTTCTCCGCAGTCTGCTGGCCCAGGGAGTCCGCGATGATCTCCAGGACAAAGATGGTCGTACGGCGCTCCTCCACGCGGTGAGTCTGCACCGTGAAGACATCGTGAGCATTCTCCTTGCCCACCACGCCGAGCGAGTCCGCGTCGCCAGGCTGTCTTCCACTCCGGACGAGGTTTCAGATCTGATGGCGGCCCTGAACACGCGAGACAACCGTGGAGAGGCCGCCTTGCATGTCGCGGTGGCAGATGTGGAAGAGCGGCTGGAGATTGTTCGTGATCTTGTCAAGGCGAAGGCGGACGTCAACATCCGCAACGCCTCCGGACACACTGCGTTGCATCTTGCGTGCATCTACGGCCACGTCGACATCTTGGAAGAGCTTCTGAAGCACAATGCGAACGTCATGGTCCGCGCGAAGGACGGAATTACCCCGCTCCACATCGCCGCACAGCAGCTGAAGATTCGCTTGGTGTCCGTGCTGCTCAGCGAATCCCACGCCGCGAGCACCATGGTGGCGGCGGAGGACGAGGCTGGGCAGACTCCGTTGCACTACGCATGCCGTGCTTTTCAGCAGCGACGTAGCGAGGCCGACGCCGTCCTTGAGGACGCTTCGTTCGGTGGAGATACGGTCTCCACCCTGGGCAAGGCCGCGGACGGTCGGGAGCGGGAGAAGCAGCTCAAGGAGAGTGAAGAAGGCGTGGTGCAGGCCTTGCTGGCAGCGGGAGCCGATCTGCGCAACTTGGACGATGACGCCAAGCCGCCGCTGGACTTCCGAGGCTACTATCGCGAGCGCCACGCAGACATTGCCAAGGCAGTCGTGTCGCTTCACATGGCTCGCCGAAAGGCCGTGGAAGCCTCTCTCCTTGCGATGCGCGAGCTGCCCGTCCGCCTCGCGCTGGAGGTGCAAAAGCAAGTCTGGGACCACAGCACTCCCAACTGGCGTCGAGCGCGCCGGGGGAAAGAGCTTCGCGACTCGCTCGATCGCTTGAAAGCCTCATCTTCGCAGCGGCAGCTGGAGATCAGTTGGGTCAACGAGGCGGCGAATGGCGCGATGAAAACCTTCAGCTCCGCAAGGGTTCAGGAGGCAGTCCATGACGAGTGGCGGAAAGGCGGCTGCCACACAATCGCGTTGAAGAACCTGTGCTTCTCCGTTATCTACGTCATCGTCTTCACAGTGGCGGCCGTCTTCTCCGCCGGCGAGAATGTGCCAGTGGGCTTTAGCATCAGCTCAGGCCTGCGGACTGGCCTCCTCTTCGATGGCTCCGTCTCGGATGCTCCCATCGCGGAACTGTCGGACAGCACCGGAACGGTGGTACCCTTTCATGAGATTCGCGTGCGTGATGACTTTTGGCGTTGGGCGCACTCGGTGCTCCTTCCGAAAGTCTACAACACCAGCAGCAGCTCCGGGGACGGAGGGCTCATCTTCGTGGACGACTTTCTGCTGCTCTTGGCGCCGGTCCGCTTCGCTCAGTGGAGAACGGGAAACAGCAGCTGCTCGGTGCCGTCGCCGTTTGACCGAGGCATTCAAGAGTGCTACAGCGACTTCTGTCCCGCGAACGACAAGGAAACAAGCGTGTACTGCTCAACGTTAGGCCCCACCGAGTCGACCAGCTACGACGAGCGCGTGGGGCCGTCGGCAGAGAGGACGCAGGCCGCGTTTTTGCACCAGAACAACATCATGAGGTTCCCTCCAGTGGGGGACAATGCCGCGTATTCTGAAGCGGCGTTTTCCGTTCTGCTTCCCCCGATTCTCAGCGAAGCGACGGATTTGCTCGTAGATCTGGAGGCGGCCGAATGGCTGGACGAGGGCACTCGTGCCGTGGCAATCGAAGCGGCTTTCTACGCTCCCGCTGCCAACAAGTTTTCCCTTGCTCAGCTGCTCGTCGAGTTCCGGGGCACCGGCGGCGTCGCCGCCACGAGTCAGCAGGTCCGGACCTGGAACTCTATGACGCGCAATCCTACAGGCTCCCATCCGTTGAGAAGGATCGATAAGGCTGGAGGCGGGGGCGGCACGACGTCCGTCCGCTCCTGGACGGCGCTCGCCGGCTTCCTGATGTTCGTCGTTTTCGTTTGGGCGGAAGGCCTCTCTTTTCGGAAGAGCCCCTGGTTCTACGCGCTGAGCCAGAATCGCGTGGTGGATGTCTCGCTGATCCTCTTCAACCTTGGGCTCCTCGCCATACGAGTGATGGTGTTCATCGAGGAGTACATTCTTGACCTTGGCCGCGCCGTGGAATGGCCGACCACGCTGACGGAGGCCGCGACCAATGACGCCTCCGACATCTTTGGAGTCAATGCTTCCACGTGGGGCTTCTTGACGTGGGACAGCGCTTCTCCTCATTTCATAGATCTGCAGACCCTAGCCCTCTACGACTATGTCCAGCGGCTGCTCATGGCATTCACCGTGTTCGTGGCCTGGGTGAAGATGATGCATTCCATCTCGATGGTGTTTGAGGAGTTTTTCCTGCTGGTCCACACGCTCAGTCTCATGATCGGCAAGATCATCGGCTCCTTCGCGCTGCTTCTGCTCATTATCATGTGCGGCAGCAGCGCGGCAATGTACACGCTCTTCAGCCAGATCAACTTTCAACAGCGGAGCTTCAGCGCGGTCTTCCTCTATCTGTTTCCCTTCCTCTTGGGAGAAGTCGACTTCGAGCTGGCGAACGGCGAGCAGCAGATCCAGACGCTGCACTACGTGTTCTTGATCGTGTTTGCCTTCATCACGAACGTGATCATGCTCAATCTCCTGGTGTCGCTGCTGAACGATCTCTACGACGAGCTTCGTCACCAGGCGAAGGCATCATGGTGCGCGCAGCAGGCCCATTCGGTGTTTCTCAAGGAGCTGATCGACAGAAACCGACGCTTCTCGGCGTCGTCTCTCGCGAAGAAGAACGCTCACATCGCGATGCTATCCCAAACGAGGAGCTCGAGAGGCTCCGACGGTCACAGACTCCCGGATGGTTCCATGAAGTTCTCGGGAGATACCAGGCTGACGGAGAAGGCTCCGTTGGGCGACGAAGTCCGTGAAAAAGCGGCAGCGTTAGGTCGGGACTACTTTCCTGAGTATGGCGCGGCGAAGGACTTTGAACCCTTCTCGTTGGCGTCGAGAGCGCTGCTGGTGGTGCGAGCATGGGTCCGGAGTGCGGAGAAGGATCTTGGGCATTATGCTCAGCTCACGAGCTGGGGAGAGAGCGAAGACGAGGTCTACGGTGCCCAATCCGCGCCTTCGTCTGTGGTCCCCACGGAGGAGCTGAACGAGCTTTGCCGAATCCTGAGGACATGCGAGTGGGCCGTCAAGGTCCGGCTCCTCAACTCCGGGGTCCTGCGGACGATCTACAAAGTGGTCAACATCAGCTGGCGGGTGCTACAGAGCTTCCCGAGCAGTTCAGACGACCACCGAGGATGGGATTTCAAAGGAGCCGGAGGCCGCGCAGCGGGTGATGCAGTCGGTGGCACCCTTGGCGTCGGCACCCTTGAAGCGATTGTGCTTGATTCGGTCGACGAGTCAACATGGGTGAAGATCCGCAGTGACGCAATCGTCGCGGTGCTACATCTTCTACGACCGCCGGGAGGGCTAGCGTCTCTGGACTTCTTGAAGGCCTTCTTTCGTGCGCTGGGCGCTTCTCAGTCCAGCTTGGAACTGCGGCATCGGAGCAGCAACCCCGTAGCTTCAGACTACATGTCCTCAGCTTCCTTCAACAATGACGACCATGTCCAGAGCGGCACCCTGGAGTATGTCTACTTGAATGTGCTCAACGTGTTTGAGAGGGACTTTGCGGACAGCGCCAACATCGAAGCGCACAAGGATGCCCATGACGCATTGGTCCTTGGATGGAGCGCCTCCCGCCTCTTGCAGGACTGGTATGGCGGCGAAGCGATCAAGAACGTCTTCATGCCGCTTATCAACGACTATGGTATCCTCCACGGATGCTTCTTGCCCTCATCGGAGACGACGGAGTCCTTGCACGAAAGCCGGCAGAGACGGGGCCAGGAGCCACGGGTGGAGTCAGAGAGCTACTGGGCGGTTGTTCGCCACTACCTGGGCCACGGCGCCCGGCAGCTGAGCTTGATAATATCGGGTAGAAGCGCCGCTAGCGAAGCCAGCGTTGTGAGCAGCATGGACACGCAAACACTCAGAATCATGTTCGATCCAGTGCGCCACGGCGATCTCAACGCGGACGCGCTCGCGCGCTTCGACGAAGACGCGAAGCTTGCGCTGCTTGCGACGCAGTATGCACTTGCGCTCGGCGAATTGGACGCCGTGAACAGTCACGACAAAGCTGGCGCCCGCCTGGGGGGCAAGCCGGAGGCAGGGCAGGTGGATCGACGCCGCGTCGCCGCGGACAGCTTTGCGAGGGTACGAGACTTCTTTCCCGGACGCGAAGCGGGCTCTACCTTCTCGGCCAAGGGCAACGGGTGTGCAGAGCTCCTCCTCTCCGCCTACGGCGACGATGGACTGGCTGCGTTGGATAGGCTCTTTCTCATCTGCTCCAGCGACCCCCTCGAAGCTGTGCTGCTGGCGATGCCAAGGAAGCCCGACGCCCGCCATGGCCGTCTGGCCAACGGTCGCCGCCAGGAAGCTCTGGACGCGTCGCGTTCCGGTCAGACGCGCCAGGGCGTCCCTTCCGCGATTCTTCAGCCGGCTGCTGAGATTCTCCGGAAGTTCTTCATGCCGGGCCTCGCACGCCTCCTCCGCGGCCATGCTGTCGGTGCGATGTCGAAGTGTGGCAAGGCGGCCTTGCAACGCCGCAGTGGGCAATTCTTCCTCAGCATGTGTACGGACAGCCGGCAGAAAGGAGGTGCGTAATGTGCAAGAAACTTGCCCTTGCCTAGCAGAATCACACGCTGATTCACTTCCAATACAGGAACCCATGCGGGCGTTCGCAGCATCATGGAGGGAGACGGCTTCAGCGCGCTCCTCTCTGTTCTCGCAGGCCTCACGAAACGCCGCCCGAAGAAATCGCGCGTGCGCGGATCTCAGTCTGAGGACCCCTCTCGCTTGAGTCACGACTTGACGAACGCGGACCACCGTCAAGTGCTCTTGGTTATCCTTCTCCGTACCTTCAAGGGAATTCTGTCGGTCGCCACCATCGAGCGCCCTCGCAGCGATGCAGAATGGAGGCCGTACTGGCTGCGAGAGGACGCAGCACAATCCCCGCAGCGGCTGCAGCGCAAGGAGTCCCCAGACTACGGAGATCGAGGAACGCTGATAGATTCCAGCGCCGCTCGCGTCACTGACGAAGCGCGGCACACGGACACAGCTCCCCTGAGGTCGGAAGGACCTGCCTACGGCGGCACGTCCGGGACCGGCGAACCCTTGCATCGGTCACAGAGCGTAGAGAAGGCGGTGTCGCTGACCGTGGATCACGCCCAGAATCTGACGCGAGTCCTGATGGACGTCATCTTTCACGAGTTTGTGGAGTTGTACGATGCTCTCGGCCAAGGCGGCGAAGCTTCCCGACGTCGCTCGAGGAGCGTTGACTCGCCCACGAGTCCCGGGGCGCCCCACAGCCTTCGCCATGCTTCGTCCCCGAGCAGGAAGTCGGCCATTCCGAGCGCCCATACCAGGGAGATGGCGAGGCGACTGCTGACGCAGCAGAGCATGCGAATTGGGGGAGGAAACTACCGGGAGAAAGGTCGAGGAGCGGCGGCAAGGCTTCAGGAGCTGTTCGCAACGCACGGTGCAGGAAGCTCAAGAGCTCTGCCAAGCTACGACGATGCATCGCCGTCTCGCGAAGGTATCGCCATTTCATTCCGAGGCATCTGAAAGTTGAGGAAGCTGACTGATCTACCTCGCATTTCTCCAAAGGCAAAGGAAGGAGCAAAGGATCCAGGCGGGGAGGCAAGCACCTCCTGGGTAGGGGCAAGTCGGACAGCCACCCAGAAAGAGCGGCTCAGACGCAAGCGGAGATCGTTGGAGTCGTGCTGGACCTCTTAAAGGTGATTTGAGGCTTCCCTCTGCCTGAGGTGAACTCTGGTCAGGCGGAATCTGATCAGGCTTATGGTTCAATACCGCACAGGAACTGCTTCGCCAAGGCGCCGCTCTCAGCACGCAAAAAACTGCGGAAATGGTCTTCGACATCGGCGAAGAGGAGTCGGTCGGCGCCACGGCCTTACCGTCAGGTCTTCCGAGTCCTAATGCGAAGGTGACCCGGCAGAATTGCCCCCTGAAGCTCGACTCGAAAGACTAGCTGATAAGCTCACTGTCGATGGTGCTGCTTGTAGAATCCAATTGCCGCGGTGATGAGGGAAAATGAGCATCGATTCGCTATCTTCTTGCGGATTGCAAACGGGGCTTCCCTAACAGACATTGCGCAGCGGATCGCGAAAGAACCACGGCGCGTAGCCCGATCGCAGCTCAGGTGCTCAAAGCGGCTCGGCGTCGCTTGCAGCTCTTCGTGAAGAGCCTCAACGATTCTGCGACTTCCCTTCTTCCGCAGAAACTACCTCCCGGACAACCCCCGGATCCGCACGACGCGGAGAAACCGTGGATCTATGAGTCATGATGGCTCTGTAGCGGAGCTGGACCCCTCGGGCCTGCCGAGGACGGCGCCGGCATCTCCCCGAGAGCCAGTCCTTCAGCAGGAGGATGACTTCGATGACGAGGGGTAGGTCACAACAAGGACCGGAGCGGCTCGATCCGAACGCGGTTTCCTCACGGAATCTTGCTTGCTAGATCCTGGTCCCGAATGTCGATGTCGTACTCGAGGAAATCGTCAATGACAGGAGTCTCGGATGGCCCGGACCCGCGCATAACGATGAGCGTGGAAGCTCCGGAGGACTTCGTCGATGAGGATGAGAGGTACTGAGCCCCGAGTCATCGGTGACATGAACTCCATGCGAGGGATTCTCATCCATGCCATACTCTGGTTCCGCAGTCCTGGAGGTTTCCTGGCGTTCCTGGTCACCGTGAGGAACCAGCTGGTCCGGGCAACACGGAACGGCAACGGGAATGCCGCGAGGGTGCTACCCGAAGAGAAGGTACGAGCGGCAACTTCGCCAGATTTCGTGAGGTTGGCTCTCACCCTCATCCACTTCTTCGCTGCTGTAGGATGTCGAGATCGGGGGCTTCGATGGCCCAGCGCTACGGCCATCTCGCTTCAGCAGTCCTTCACGCTTTCGTGCAATGCGAACGGCATCGAGGTGAGGTCACGACGAGTTCGACGCTGGAGCGATGCCGCCGCTCTTACGCCTGTCTTTCCCCCTCAACAGCGACGATCCGTCGCGAAGCCCACGACGGGTACGCTCAGATGCGACGACATCGCCCGCTTCCCACGTCAGACAGATTCAAGTGAAGCCAGCCGAGTCGCCGCGAAGCACGACGAGCCTCGACAGCAATGTAGACGCGGCGGACACCAAGCAGGATGGAAGACAGTCCTAGAGACAAGAAATAGAAAGCATCTATTCCGATCTCGGCGGGCCAGCGCTCTGCAGCACACGCAGTCACCTCGGCTCCAACTTCCCTTTGTACGGGCAGAGGCTTTCCCGGAGCCAGAGCTTCTCTCTGAATCACTTCGTTGTGGTCGTCGCCAGCGCAGCAGCCTCTTCGATCTTCGAAGGGCGGCGCTCGGCGCCTCTTTCTATCTCTCTTCTTTTCTGGTGACGAGCTCGATGATTCCCACCGCTGGCGCCGACGGAAGCGCTGAGATTCGTTGGTGGGGTTGCTTGGCCATCGATGAACGCTTCCCCTTCCAGTTCATCGACCCAATCACACGCTCGAGCTCACAAAATCAACCAATCAGGAGCCGTTGGAGAGCAGCATTGAACGCAAAACGGCATCACACAGCATGGCGGCGTTAGCCTGACGAGCGAAAGCGTTTCCCTCGTCTCGTGCATCTCCGACTCGGCCTGGGCGCTGCGGACCCAGAGGAGCCTGGCGACATGGGCGCTGCAGCAGCAACAGCAGCGCCCGTCTCTGCCATCGCGGCGGTGCCAGGGGAAAGGTGCGTCGAAGCAGCCGCCCGCGATTCCTTGCCACTTTGCTCAGCGCCATCATCCCTAGATACTCGCCCGGAGCCACCATTCCCCACCCGAAGCGGGACCAGCCCCTTTGCCGCGTCGTTGGGCTGCTCGGAGCGGGCAGCTTTGGCGAGGTCTACGGCATTCTTCGCAGGTATGAGCTCCCCCCCTTCCCCCCTCGAACGAATGTCCTTGCTGCATCATCCTAATGCCCCGAGGGCAGAGGCGTCACGGAGGCGATGAAGTGTGTCCACTTGGATGATGAAAAGGGAGACGCCACCATCGTCGTTTCCAAGGAGAATGACAGGGAGGTGAGCGTGCAGAAAGCAGCCCTTTTGGCCTCTGATGAACGCTTTTTGAGGGCGACACACAGAGAGCCAGAGAGGCAAAGAAACAGAAAAGAAGGGTGATCTGACTCGCTTTCTTAGTACGCCCTCTGCGTGGAATGCGGCCTCATGCTGGGGCTGGCGCCGCACTCGAACGTGGTCAACTTGGCGTTCTGCATGATTAGCGATCGGACCTTCTTCGTCTTCATGGACCTGGTGGACGGATGTGACCTAGAAGAGCTGATCAAGGATAATCCGGGCGCGATCTACGGCGACCTCGCCGTGTCTGACCTTTCCATGGAACAGAGGCAGCTCATCTTCAGCACGAAAGCCGTCAACATTGCCGCGCAGCTGGCGTCTGCGCTGGACCACTGTCACCAGTGTGGAATCATGCATGAGGACGTGAAGCCGGGGAACGTGATGGTGACGCGGCGCGGCGCGATCAAGTTGGCGGACTTTGGGTGCTCTGCAACCGCCCTTGACAACGGGAGAGGCGCGGACCTCCGCGTCTGCGTCGAGGGCTTCACACCGACGTACATCAGTCCAGAGGTGGAGAAGGCGACGGAGTTGGAGCACGGAGGACGCGAGGCTGCGCTGTCTCCGAAAGAATTCGACAACTGGGCGTGGGGCCTCGTTGTCCTTGAGCTGTTCCTGCGCTGGTGGTTCACGGATGGAAAGCTGCGAGCGTCAGACTTCCGTGTGGACGCCATCCTTGATCAAGCCCGGGCGCTCCCAAGCTTCGAGGACGCGACGAGAATGGAGCCGGCGGAGTTCTCCGAGGCGCTCGTCCAGTGCAGCATCTTCACCTCGGAGAAGAAGAAGACGAAAACGAAGGCCAAAGCGCAAGAGCTTGGGCTGCATGGCTCCTTCATCCTGCTCATTGCGATCGCGCGCAACAATGCCTCGCTTCGCGAGACCCTGCAGCCGGAAGGATCGAAGAAGAAAGTCCCCCTCGCCCTCGCGGCGGACTTGCAACAGGCGTGCCGCCGAGGCTTCCGACAGTACGCAATTCCTGACGTGATCGACAGTCTGCTTCGAAGAGTTCTGTCTCCGGACTGCAGCAAGCGACCTGACTCCATGAAAGCAGCCTTCGACGTCTGCCTCGAGTTCCTGCAGCGCCCTGCTGTGGTCGAAAGCGAGAGGAGCGAGGTGAAGCGAGCAGGGCATTTGCCGCATTTTTCGGAGGAGCAGCTGTTGCACATCGAAGCAGACCGCAGCGTTGCCAGGATCAATCTAGGGACGTCCCTCATGTCCAAGGGCTACATTGAAGAGGCTCTTGTCCACTACCAAGAGGCGGTCAACCTGGACGTGCAGAGTGTGGAGGCTTGGTACAACTGCGGCGTCGCCTATCGCGCCCTTGGCAGAGACTCCGAAGCCGAGGAAGCGTACACCTCCGCGATTGGCAGCTTTGATAGCGGTGGCCATGACGAGTTTGCCAACATCGCAGCCGACGCTTGCTGCAATCTCGGAAGGCTGCACCAGTCCAAGCAAGAGAGCGAAGCCGCGGAAGCGCTGTATCGCCGAGCCCAAGACATCGCCGCTCCGCACGAGGCGGCCTTAAACAACCTTGCGACTCTGCTCACAGCATCTGGTCGTCACGACGAGGCGTCCAAGATCTTAGAAAGCCTGGTTCAGCATCATCCAGAGTCCTGCACCTATCGGAGAAACTATGCCGTGTCGCTGCAGAACATGCTTGACCTGAAGGGCGCGCAACAGCAGTATAGTGTCTTGGTTGGGCTTCTACAGGAGAAGCTGTGCAATCAATGTGGCCTAGCGCCGTCAACGGCACTTTCGGAACTCTCGGCCTACCTTCAAGAGCAAAGCGAGTCGAAGCGCCTGGCTGCCAACATCGATGCGCTGTATACGGCTCTGATCGAACTGGGAAAACTGCTTCTCGACGCCAGCCGAGGGGCGGACGCCCATGAGCTCTTTCATGCTGCGTACGTCTGCAGGCCGGAGCGACCGCTCGCGTCCTACTACACGGGCAAGGCGCTCGCGCAGGACAAGGACTCGCAAGACCGAGCTGTCGCTCTCTTCCAGGTGGCCATCGAGAGCTACTCGAAGGCGAAGGCTCGAAGCGAGTCGGGGATCCTAGAGGCCTCTTGGTCAGAAGAGCTCAGCCCCGTCCACTGGGCGGACATGCACCGAAGCCTCGGCAGAGCGCTCGCGAACCAGGGCAAGACGGAAGAGGCCTTGGAGGCCTTCTTCCGCAGCATGGAGATTGATGAAGACGACGGGCTCACCCACAGCATCGTGGCCATCATCTACCACGGACATGGGGACTACCAAGCGGCTTTGGCGCAGCACGAGAGAGCAGTAAAGCTGGCTCCAGCGAATCCCCAGATATTCTTTGCCTACGGCAAAACCCTGGTGGCGGTGGAGAGGCTGGACGAGGCTTGCGAGGCCTTCGCCAGGGCGGTGCAGCTCGAGCCCCCGTCGCTGAAAGAGATTGACACGCGATCCAAATCGGGATTCTCTCGGGGCCCACAACGGGGAGCAGGGATCGACTCCTGCATCCAAGCGCTCCGCCTCATGTTGAACAGAGACAAGGATGGCGCAGATGCCTCCGCGACCGTCGCTCGAGTAACCACTACGATGAAATCGTTGGCACCAGCGCTCGAGACGGAACCGACCTTCTCGCTGAGCATCACAGAGACGCTCTTCGCAATGGACCCGAAGGATCCCGAAACGATTCGATGGGCGAAGCACACAGTCTCGTGCGCGCTGAAGTCGTTCGCTGCGATGAAGGCGGCTCTCCGTGCGGCACGGGAAGAGGTAAGCGATCGCGTAGCAAACACGATCAAAGGCACATTGCCGAGGAAGCTGTCTCACGGACGCGTGTTCGCTTAGGAAATGATTGCCAAAGTGGCGAACGACACACAGGCTGCGACTGAGACAGTGCGCGCACCTAGCCATAGCGCGAAGGACTGGAGAGAGGCGTTTGCCCGAGCGAAGAAGCTAACGGTGGACGCCTACGAGATGTGCGCACAGATCCAACACTACTGCGGCAACATCAACGAGGCCATCGCAATGGTGCGGCAGGCGCTGCAGTTGTCGAAGAACGACAGCTTTCTACTGAGCTTTCTCGGTGACCTCTACCTCGACCAGAAGCAAGTCGAGCTCGCGACGATATGCCTCGAACAGGCGGCCAAGTGCGCGAAAGAGCTTGACGCAGAGCTCTATCTCAGAGTCGCCTCGCTGTATCTGGAGCTGGAGTCGTATGAAAAGGCGGCGGCAAACATCTGCACGGTCCTCGTGTCGGAGAAGTTCGGCGCCCTTCCGGAGGAGTCCGTCTCCAACACAATACATCTGATGATCGCAACTCACGATGCCCTTCTGGACCAGCCATTTTTCGAAGTCGAGGACGTTCAAACGTTGCTGAATGGCTTCGAAGCATGCCTGGTCGCTCTTGCCGAACCGAAGAACGCAAAGTTTGCGCCAGCAGTTTTGACGGGAGCGGTATCTCAGCTTCCAAAAGCTCACGAGTTTCTGCGATCGAGAGATGCTGGGATGGCCAACAAGGCGCGGGAGCTGTTGCAGTGTGCCGCAGACCTGTTGAAAGAGATTGATCCATCTAGCTCCATAGCCCCGGACCTGGACGCAAGCCTTGAGAAGCTGGCGGCGTGGAGTCGAGACGTGTCAGAGGGAGAGACGAAAACCGAACATGCATAAGGAACGATTGACAAGAGACTTCCCCGCCCTCTCCTCCCCCCTAACCCCCACGCCCCACCC